>WAAF01007015.1:3232-16281 GCA_013400475.1 Tricholaema leucomelas
TGAGCATGAGAGTGGTGAGAGGCTGGACTGGGTTGCCCAGGGAGGTGGTTGAGGCCCCATGCCTGGAGGTGTTTCAGGCCAGGCTGGCTGAGGCTGTGGGCAGCCTGCTCTAGGGTAGGGTGTCCCTGGGCATGGCAGGGGGGTTGGAACTGGCTGCTGCTTGTGGTCCCTTCCAACCCTGACTGATTCTATGATTCTGTGATTCTACATTTCAGATGTTCTCAGAGTGGAAACCCCAAAGTGCCTCCAGAACATGGTTTGGCTGCTCCCTTGCTGCTGAGTTCATCTTAAAGTCTTCTGGAAGGAGAGTTGCAAAGGTCCTATGGGAGGGACAGGGGCTGGCTGCAGACTGCTGAGTGGCTCTCTCCAGAAATACCTTGGATCACCTCACCCCAGGAATAGCTTCTCCACAGCTTTCCTGTTAGAAATTCAAAGCCCAGGCTGCTCAGAGACTTCTGTGCAGTCATGATCATGTCAGGGAAGAGTGGTTTTGATTCATGCCTGAGGCTGTGCAAGCTTGGATTCGTGAAGTGCTTCTGGGAATCAATACCACAGCTGACATACCTGGGAGGTGGGAGCCATCCAGAGGGACTTGGATGAGCTGGAGCTGTGGGGTCCATGTGAAACTCATGAGGTTCAAAGAGGCCATGTGCAAGGTCCTGCACATGGCCCAGGACAACCCTGGGGTCAATCCAGGCTGGGGAGGAAGGGCTGGAGAGCAGCCCTGAGGAGAAGGACTTGGGGGGTGCTGGGGGTGCAAAGCTGGACAGGAGCCAGCACCCAGCACTGCCAGCACAGCCCCAGCTGTGCCCTGAGCTGATCCCCAGCAGTGTGGGCAGCAGGGGCAGGGAGGGGATTCTGCCCCTCTGCTGTGCTCTGCTGAGACCTCAGCTGCAGGGCTGGGGCAGCTCTGGAGTGCTCAGCACAGCACAGACAGGAACCTGTTGGAGCAGGGCCAGAGGAGGCCACAGCAATGCTGGCAGGGCTGGAAGGGCTCTGCTGGGAGGCCAGGCTGAGAGAGTTCAGTTTTTCAGCCTGAAGAAGAGGTTCCAGGGAGACCTTCTGGTGTCCTTGCAGTGCTTGAAGGAGCTGATCAGAAAGCTGGGGACAGACTTTTTCCCAGGTCCTGTTGTGCCAGGACAAGAGGTGATGGTTTGAACTGCAAGAGGGAGATTGAGACTGGAGAGAAGGGAGAAATGTTTGGCACTGAGGGTGCTGAGAGCCTGTCTCAGGCTGCCCAGAGTGGTGGCAGATGCCCCATGCCTGGCACCATTGCAGGTCAGGTTGTTTGTGGCTCTGAGCACCCTGCTCTGGTTGCAGCTCATTGAATCATAGAAGTGTTGTGATTGGAACAGACCTTTGATATGTCCCTGCTGACTGCAGGGTATGTTGGACTAGATGCATTTAAAAATCCCTTCCAGCCCAAACCATTCCAGGAGTTTATGATCATCTCTACTTGTGCCTCTTTTCTTGTCCTTCAGTTACTATTTGGATAGGAAAGATCCCTGATGAGCAAATCAATGCTCTCAGCATCTTCTTGCCTTTGTCTTGCTCACAGGGAGCATCAATCTCAGCTTAGGTCTCAGTGACTGTTTCCCCATGAGTTTATGATCATCTCTACTTGTGCCTCTTTTCTTGTCCTTCAGTTACTATTTGGATAGGAAAGATCCCTGATGAGCAAATCAATGCTCTCAGCATCTTCTTGCCTTTGTCTTGCTCACAGGGAGCATCAACCTCAGCTTAGGTCTCAGTGACTCTTTCCTCCTCCCTGGCACCATCCTTCCCTTGTATCCAAGCAGACCTCCTACAAGTCCAGAGGAGCACCTACAGACCTCCTCTAAGTCCAGAGGAGCACCTTGTCCATCTTGGAGAGGAAAGGGAACAGGCAAAACTTCTCTTTGGCTTTCCCAGAGGCATTCTGCTGGGTTAGCCTTGACATTTAGAATGGAGTCACAGAATCATAGAGTGGTTTAGGTTGGAAGGGACCTCAAGGATCATCCAGCTCCAACCCCCTGCCATAGCCAGGGACACCTCCCACTAGAGCAGGCTGCTCAAGGCCTCATCCAGCCTGGCCTTAAACGCCTCCAGGGAGGAAGCATCCACAACCTCCCTGGGCAACCTGTGCCAGTGTCTCACCACCCTCACTGTAAAGAACTTCCTCCTAACATCCAGTCTAAATCTCCCCTCTGCCACCTTAAACCCATTCCCCCTCGTCCTGACATTCCCAGACCTTCTCAATAGTCCCTCCCCAGCCTTCCTGTAGGCTCCCTTCAGATACTGGAATTGGATTTATTCTGACTCTCATTTTTTTCTCCCCCTTCAGAGTCAGCCCAGCACAGGAACCATCATTAAAACTCTTCAAGCTGCTCTGCCCCTTCCCCCTGATGTCACCAGCAGAGCTCACCACTGGGTACCAGGGTCGAGGGGGGGTGGATTCCAGTGCCCCAGTGGCTTCTGCTATTTCCATTAGGGGAGCCTTCTAAATTATGAGCAAGACATTTTAATAGCTGTCAGGCTGTAACCCAGTACAAGTTCTCCCCACCAGGAGGGATTTGGGGAAGGGAAGATGTCAACACTGTGCTGCAAAGGGGATGATTGATGCCAGCAGCTATTTGAGAAGCATATTTCTCCCTTGCTTTCTGAGCCCTGCACTCCAGAGTGTCCAGCTTTGCTCCATGGAGGGGAGGATTTGAGCATCATTAAGCTTTAATTATCATCCTGTTGTCATAACCAACCTGGAGCCCCTGCAAGTGTTCAATGGCAGGTTGAATGGGGCCTCAATTAAGCAACTTAGCCTAGTAGAAGGTGTTCCTGCCCATGGGAAGGGGTTGGAACTAGATGGTCTTGAAAGTCCCTTCCAACCCAACCTGTGATCCACATCTACTGCATCCAGTTCTGGAGCTCCTGTTACAAGAGAGCCATGGATGTGCTGGAAGGTGTCCAGAGAAGACCCATGTGGATGAGCAGAGGGCTGGAGCTGCTCTGCTATCAGGAGAGCCTGAGGGAGTTGGAGGTGTTCAGTCTGGAGAGGAGAAGGCTCCCAGGTGGCCTTATTGTGGCCTGTCAGTATCTTAAGGAGGCTACAAGAAAGCTGGGGAGGGACTTTTTAGGCTGTCAGGGAGTGATAGGAGTAGGAGGGAATGGAACAAAGCTGGAAATGGTAGAGTCAGACTGGATGTTAGGAAGAAGTTCTTCAGCATGAGGGTGGTGAGAGCCTGGAACGGGGGCCAAGCTCTTTCCAGTGGTCAGCAGCAATAAGCCAAGGAGCAACAGCTACAAACTGGACCAGAGAAGATTTCAGCTCAACATGAGGAGAAACTTCTTTGCAGTGAGGGTGCCAGAGCCCTGGAGCAGGCTGCCCAGAGAGGTTGTGGAGTCTCCTTCTCTGCAGACTTTCCAAACCCACCTGGATGCATTCCTGTGTGACCTACCCTAAGGGATCCTGCTTCGGCAGGGGGATTGGACTGGATGAGCTTGGAGCTCCCTTCCAACCTCTAAGGTTCTGTGGCTCTGTGATTCTGAGAATGGTTGGACTTGATGACCTGAAAGGTCTCTTCCAACCTAGATGATTCCAGGATTCTGTAATTATAATAGAATCACAGAATTGTCAGGGCTGGAAGGGACCTCAAGGACCATCCAATTCCAACCCCCCTGCCATGACTAAGGACACCTCACACTAGATTCTGTCATTCTGTCATTCAGTGCTTCCTCCCTTAGCTGGGATCTGAGCTCTGTCACCCAGGTCATGGCTGAACTGTGCTGGTGTTCAAAGTACAGTGAGAAGTCAACAACTGCAGTGGGTTTATCATAGAATCATGGAATGAACCAGGTTGGAAGAGACCTCCAAGCTCAGCCAGTCCAACCTAGCACCCAGCCCTGGCCAATCAACCAGACCATGGCACTAAGTGCCCCATCCATAGAATCATAGAACCATAGAATCAAGCAGGTTGGAAGAGACCTCCAAGCTCAGCCAGTCCAACCTAGCACCCAGCCCTGGCCAATCAACCAGACCATGGCACTAAGTGCCTCATCCAGGCTTTGCTTCAACACCTCCAGGGACGGTGACTCCACCACCTCCCTGGGCAGCCCATTCCAATGTTTAGTTGGGTTAAGGAGAAGAAAACCTGCAGGGAGTGGCTTTGTCACTCATTTGCAGAAGCAGAGGCATCAGGAGGCCTGGGTTGGAGTCAGACAGTGCAAAACTTAGCTCCTCTGAAATGTCATGGGGCAAATGAAGTCATCTCCCTGCTGCCTTAGTGGATGCAGATGCTGTGAGCCGCAACCGCGGCACCGAGCGGTGGCAGACAGCGACTCCCATCCGCTGCTCTTCCCCTTCCCAGAGCCATCACTGCAAGCTGGCAGAGGCCTCACCACAGCCACTGCAGGTGTTTCTAATCCCAGAGCAGTAATGCTGTGTAATTTGGAGCTGTAAAAGCTTCCAGCAGTGTCCTCAGAGCACAGCTGCCTGCCACATTGCCCTGCCAAAGGAGACCTTCAGATCTGCTGCTCAGCACTTGCTGCAGCAGCTCCTCCTTGGAGGCAACTAACTCCCCAGTGTTTGCTTTGCTGCTTACAACTGGCCTTAATCCTGCTTTTGCCCACGAGATGGTTCAGCAATAGTTTGACCAGTAGGACCAGGGCAGGGATCTTCCCTCTATACTCAGCACTGGTGAGGCCACATCTTTAATACTGGGCTCAGTTTTGGGTCCCTCACTTCAGGAAGGACATCGAGGGGCAGAGGCATGTCCAGAGAAAGGCGACGAAGCTGGTTTGGAGAACAGGGATGGTGAGGAACAGCTGAGGGAATTGGGGTTCAACTTGGTGAGAGGAGGCTGAGGGGAGACCTTGTTGCCTGCAAGGAGGTTGGAGCCAAGTAGGGATTGGTCTCTCTTCCCAAGGGAAAAAATGATAGGAGAAGAGGGAACAGCCTCATATTGCACCAGAGGAGGTGTAGATTGGACACGAGGAACAAATTCATCCCCCAAAAAGGCTGTCAAGGCCTGGAACAGGTTGCCAAGGGTAATGGTGGAGCCCCAATCCCTGGAGATGTTCCAAAAGCTGTGTATCACAGAATCACAGCATGTCAGGGGCTGGAAGGCACCTCCAAAGCTCATCCAGTCCAACCCCCCTGCCAGAGCAGCATCACCTAGAGCAGGTCACACAGCAACACATCCAGGTGGGCTTTGAATATCTCCAGAGAGGGAGACTCCACAACCCCCCTGGGCAGCCTGTGCCAGGGTTCTGTCACCCTCACAGGGGAAAAATTCCTCCTCATGTTTCCATGGAACTTCCTCTGCCTCAGCTTCCACCCAGTGCCCCTTGTGCTGTCACTGGGCATCACCCAGCAGAGCCTGGCTCCAGCCTCCTGGCATCTTTACATCTTTATCAGCATTGCTGAGGTCACCTCTCATTCTTCTCCAAGCAGCACAGCCCCAGCTCCTCACTCTCTCCTCATAACAGAGATCTTCCATTCCCTTCATCATCTTTGTGGCTCTGTGCTGGCCTCTCTCAAGCAGTTCTATGTCCCTCTTGAACTGGAGGTGCCCAGAACTGGACACAGTACTCCAGAAGCAGCCTCATCAGGGCAGAGTAGAGGGGCAGGAGAACCTGTGTAGATGTGGTGCTGAGGGCCGTGGCTTAGTGATGACCTGGCAGTGCTGGGATAAGATTTGGACTCAGTGATTCATATATTCAGAGAACCACAGAATGGTTTGGGTTGGAATGGACCTTAAAGTTCATCTAGTTCCAAACCTCTCTGCCACTGGCAGGGACACTTTCCACTAGTCCAGGTAGCTTAAGGCCTCATGGTCTTGAAGGTCTGTTCCAACCTAAATGATTCCATGCTTTCCTTCTGGCTTCTGTTTCCACATTTGAAGTTCAGGAGGCAGAATCTCAGCTGGCACAAAAGCCGATGGCTGCGCCAGCGGCGTCCGCGGTGCCCAAACACTGCTGCGGCAGCCCTGGGGAATTCCACTTTTCCTTCCATCTGGGATAACTTATGGAGGGGTCTGAAAGAACATATGGAAAGACAGACACACTTCAGAAACAGCCTGGGCTTGGTGCAGGAGCAGGAAATGGGCTGCACACCTTGGAGAAAGACCTTTCAGCAATGGGACCTCTACTTGGATGGATCCAGCAGACCGCAGAGAGGAAAGGACACTTCATAGTTATCATTATGGTCTTGCTCTTTAATCACAACTTCTCACCAAATTAATATTGATAATACTTGTTTGGGTCTTTTGTTTTCCTCTTTTAGTGCAGCCTGATCATATTTGGGGGCTTCTTTATCAAGTAGGAGAATGGGGATTGAGAGATGAAGAAATGTACCTTGAGGTTCTCATTGGGATGCCACCAAACATTGAATCGAGAGATAACATTGGATCAAAATACAACTTTTAACCAAAATAGATCATTTAACCAAAGGATTGCATTTTCCTTTTGGGGTTGGAGAGTTTCAAAGCCCCCCAGTTTGGTAGAATCATACAATCATAGAATCATAGAATCAAGCAGGTTGGAAGAGAGCTCCAAGCTCAGCCAGCCCAACCTAACGAAACAAAGCAGCTGGGAAATGAGAGAAGAAGAAAAGTGTCTCAAGGTTCTCACTGGGATGCCACCAAACATTGAGTCAAGAGATAACATTGGATCAAAATACAACTTTCAACCAAAACAGATCATTTAATCAAAGGATTACAATTTCCTTTTGGGGTCTGTGCTAGTTTGAGCCTAGCTGGGATGTTTTGGTGAGAAGAATTAGGTCATAGGCTGAGAAATGAAAACAGTGGTGAGTGGAGAGTTTCAAAGCCCCACGGTTTGGTAGAATCACAGAACCACAGAATCACAGAATCAAGCAGGTTGGAAGAGACCTCCAAGCTCAGCCAGTCCAACCTAGCACCCAGCCCTAGACAATCAACCAGACCATGGCACTAAGTGCCCCAGCCAGGCTTTGCTTCAACACCTCCAGGGATGGTGACTCCACCACCTCCCTGGGCAGCCCATTCCAATGCCAATCACTCTCTCTGACAACAACTTCCTCCTAACATCCAGCCTAGNAGCTCCCTCAGCCTCTCCTCACAGGGCTGTGCTCCAGGCCCCTCACCAGCTCCATCACCCTGCTGCTCCCTCCCTTCCCCTGGTGCTTGGTGTGTGGCTCATTGACGGGAGGCTGGAGCTAGCAGAGGACACCCACGCAGGCAGCTCTCAGAGCTTACTCTCAAAGCAACATATGCTGCACTGAATGAGGAGACCTTCAAACCACTATGAGAAGCTCTTCAAATGTTCTGGAGTTTAATTAGAAGGCTGTAGATGCCCCTGGCACAACTTGACACTGTGTCCTCTTGTTCTGGTCCAGCCCCCTCAGCATCTCTGCATCCTCCCCTGGACTCTCTCCAGTAGTTCCCTGTCTCTCTTGAACTGAGAAGCTCAGAAACTCACTGGAGATTTTCAAGCCCTGTCTGGATTGTGTTCCTGTGTGAGCTGCACTGGATGATGATCCTGCTCTGGCAGGGAGGTTGGACTTGATGATCTCTGGAGGTCCCTTCCAACCCCTAGCATGAGCTTGGTCCCATGCTCCAGATATAGGCTCCCCAGAGCAGGTGGGGAGGAGAACCTCCCTTCTCTACAAAGTTAAGAATTAAGAAAGTGAGTTCTTAATTAACTTTCACAGCCAAGGATGAAGGATTTCATCATGTTATTAACTAGCTGTCATTGCTAATAACAACAAACCTTGGAATGGGTTCTAACAAGGGAGGCCACCAGGCACTGTGCACCTCTGCTGACAAGTTCTTCCCATCACTGGTTAAAATTCCAGCCTCATGGTCCCATCTCCCACTTGTCACCATTGCTCAGTAACATCCTCACCAAATCCATGTGTGTGAGTGCCAGGCAACCACAGCAGCAAAGCACAGTTTGCTTTCAGACTCACTGAATCACAGAATCAATCAGGTTGGGAAAGACCTTCCAAGGTCACTGAGTCCAACACCTTCTAATTAACTAAGCCATGGCACCAAGTGCCTCATCCAGCCTCCTCTTGAACACCTCCAGGCATGGTGACTCCACCACCTCCCTGGGCAGCCCATTCCAATGCCAATCACTCTTGCTCTGAAGAACTTCTTCCTAACATCCAGCCTGAACCTGCCCTGGCACAGCTTGAGGCTGTGTCCTCTTGTTCTGTCACTGTGTGCTTGGGAGCAGAGCCCAACCCCACCTGGCTACAGCCTCCCTTCAGGTAGCTGCAGACAGCAATGAGCTCTGCCCTGAGCCTCCTCTTCTGCAGGCTGCACACCCCCAGCTCCCTCAGCCTCTCCTCACAGGGCTGTGCTCCAGGCCCCTCACCAGCTTCATTGCCATTCTCTGGACACCTTCCAGCACCTCAACATCATTTTTAAGTTGACTCCTCCAGGTCCTCAGTGGCTGCAGGGGGTGCTTCACCAACCACCTCTTTTCCTCTTCCAGCTCAAGCCAGAGTGGAAAAACAAAACCTCAGGCACTGTGCTAAGCTGCAAAGCCAGATGAAATCCTCAGCTCCTTAGAAGCTTCCTTAGGAGGCTCTCCCACTTGGCAAATTGAGCTGAGCCAATCAAAACCACATTGGCCAAAACACACATTAAGGACCCAGCAGCTGTAAAACAACCACCATCAAAAGAGCTCCTGATGCTTCCAAGCAGAGAGCAGGGAAGGCAGATCAGATGCTGCTCAATTGGGTTTTAGGCAGGAGCTTCTCCACATTTATCTTCCAACAGCTGAGTTGCAGCTTGCAACTTTTCAGCTTGCAGCTTCCAAGCTCTGAAAACTCTTTGATTCAACCCAAACCCAGTGATGGGCAAAGGATTTGGGTGAGAAGGAATCCCAGCTGTGGCTTTTTCCTCCCAGTGAATTGAAATCATTGAATCACAGACTGGGTTAGGTTGGAAGGGACCTCCCAGGGTCATCCAGTCCAACCTCCCAATGGTCAGGTGAGTCCTCAACTAGATCTAGTTCCCAACTAGTTGTCATAGAATCAGTCAAGGTTGGAAGGGAGTACAAGGATCATCCAGTTCCAACCTCCCTGTCATGGCCAGGGACACCTCACACTAGATCAGGCTGCCCACAGCCTCATCCAGCCTGGCCTTAAACACCTCCAGGGAATGAGGCTAGTTGTAGGTGATGAAATCCCTGTGGTGATGGAAGAGCTCAGAAGGGAGAAAGCAGTGGGTGCTAGAGAAGGGTTTGCCACCTCTCCTGGCTCATCTTCCCTGGAGCTCCCAAGGGAATGTTGTTTTGCAGAGCTGAGCTGTTTGGTTATGGTTAGGGTGCTGAAGAGATGACAGGGAGAGACAGTGATGCTTGCTGGTGGCTAAGGATTTGTTTTGGCTGAGGGACAAGAGCCCTGAGCCAAGCCACACATCTGGACCAAATCCAACTCTAGACAAATTCTAAATCTAGACAATCCCAGAGCCTGGATGAACTTGAGAAGAGAGCTTGTGGCAGCCTTGTCAGGTTCAAGGAGGACAACTGCAAGGTCCTGGACGTGGGTCGGTCAGGACAAACTCTGTCATCAATCCAGGCTGGGGAGGAAGGGCTGGAGAGCAGCCCTGAGGAGAAGGACTTAGGGGTGCAAAGCTGGGCAGGAGCCAGCACCCAGCGCTGCCAGCACAGCCCCAGCTGTGCCCTGGGCTGATCCCCAGCAGTGTGGGCAGCAGGGGCAGGGAGGGGATTCTGCCCCTCTGCTGTGCTCTGCTGAGACCTCACCTGCAGGGCTGGGCCCAGCTCTGGAGTGCTCAGCACAGCACAGGCAGGGTCTGTTGGAGCAGGGCCAGAGGAGGCCACAGCAATGCTGGCAGGGCTGGAAGGGCTCTGCTGGGAGGCCAGGCTGAGAGAGTTGGGCTTGTTCAGCCTGGGGAAGAGAAGGCTGCAGGGAGACCTTCTGGTGTCCTTGCAGTGCTTGAAGAGGCTGATCAGAAAGCTGGGGACAGACTCTTTCCCAGGGCCTGTTGTGCCAGGACAAGAGGTGATGGTTTGAACTGCAAGAAGGAGATTGAGGCTGGAGAGAAGGGGGAAATATGTGACACTGAGGGTGGCAACTGTCCCAGGTTGCCCAGATAGGTGGTAGATGCTCCATGCCTGGAACCAGTGCAGGTCAGGTTGTAGGGAGCCTAGACACAAGAAATGCATCACTCTTGGTTCATGTTATCATCACAGTCCCTCAGGGTACCATACCCAAGGAGTGCAGGTAGAAGATAAGTTTGGAGTGTAATCATCAGCATCTCCCAGGTGGTGCCAGGGAAAGGAGGTTCCTGAAGGGGACAAGCACCTGGGCTGCAAGCATCACACTTCTCTGGTACCCCTTCCCTGCTCCCATAACTGAGCTCTTGGCTTCTCATCGAGCCTCAAGCTTCAATGGAATCTTTAATTGTCCAAAATAACAACTAGACCCAAATCATAGAACCATAGATTTGTTTGGGTTGGAAGAGACCTCTAAGATCAGAGCTAGAAATGGGTAGATTCAGACTGGGAGGGTTGTCAAGGCCTGGACTAGACTGCCCAGGGCAGTGGTGGAGTCCCCATCCCATTTAGTGGGGATGGATTAATTGGATTTAATGACCTTAAAAGCCTCCTCCAAGCCAATCAATCCAATGTATTCCATGAGTTCTGCTGACAAACCTATGGAAGTGCCAGGAGAGAGCTTGCACAGCAAGCCTAAGGTTTCCAGGCCATAGAAGGAAGTCAGAGACATCATCCTCAGCTTTAACAGGCTCTGAGGTGACCTTGATGTGGCCTTTCAGTATCTTAAGGAGGCTACAAGAAAGCTGGGGAGGGACTTTTTAGGCTGTCAGGGAGTGATGGGAGTGGGGGGAATGGAACAAAGCTGGAAATGGGGAGATTCAGACTGGGTGTTGGGAAGAAGTTGTTCAGCATGAGGGTGGTGAGAGCCTGGAATGGGTTGCCCAGGGAGGTGGTGGAAGCCTCATCCCTGGAGGTGTTTCAGGCCAGGCTGGATGAGGCTGTGGGCAGCCTGATCTAGTGTGAGGTGTCCCTGCCCATGGCAGGGGGGTTGGCACTGGCTGATCCTTGTGCTCCCTTCCAGCCCTGACTGATTCTATGACTCTATCAAGTCCAACCTTCAACCCAACACCACCATGGCCATCAAACCATGTCCCCAAGTGCCATGGCCACAGCTTTCTTAAACACCTCCAGGGATGGTGACTCCACCACTTCTCTGGGTAACCTATTCCATGCTCCCTGACTCCTCCATCTCACCCAGCCTTGCAAAATGGTCCACCACTTTGCAGGGCATCCTCTCCCAGTGCCTCTGACCCATAGGTGCCCTGATTTGGTTTGCTGAGGTGGGAACCATGAAAAAGAAGAAGTGGCCACCAGAAGTTTTCTCTCTGATAAATCCTTCATGTGTTGTGGTGGGGTTTTTTTTCCCCCTTGTCTCCAAACACAAACAGTTGTGGAAACCTAAAACTCCACTCTCAGGAGGCTGCTGCAGGAGGAGAAGGAGGCTCAGAAAGATCATTAGCCAAAGGTCTTGGTGGTGACCTCATCTACACCCAGCTGACCGTGGGAAGGAAGAAATCCTCGACAACATCAAGCCCTTCTGCTCCCTCCTCCTCCTCCTCCTGCTGCTGTGTGGTGGTTATCACACACAGTGATCACATCAGCTACAAAGGTGGGTGGCAGGAGCTCAGGTTTTTCTGGTCCAACTTGAAGGATCCTTAGGTTTATCTTGGAGTCCTCTGCTCCTGCAGGCACCACATCAAATAGTCTCCTTCTCCACCTCAGAACACAGGCATCCACTGTCTTGAGCAGAGACAGCTTCTCAGCTGTCACCCTCTGGCCACCAAAGTATTGTCATGGTCTTTGAGACCTCTTCTCTGTCATGGTTTACTTTCAGATCTCAAAGGGGTTCCTTCAGTTCTCATTGTGCTCTCTCACCTGCCTTGGACAACTTCTTTCCTCTGCTTAGTGTCTGACCCTTGAACCTCCTCACAGGCAGCAGCCAGATTTTGCTCATGCTTTACTCAGCTCGGATTTGGGTAGATTTAATGCATCAAGTTAGAGTCATAGAACTGTTTAGGTTGGAAAGGACATCTCAAAACTCAGCCAGTTCCAACCCCCTGCCATAGGTAGGGACCCTCCTCAGCCAGTCCCAACCCTACCCCATAGGCAGGGACACCTCCCACTAGAACAGGTTGCTCAAGGCCTCATCCAAGCTGGCCTTGAACACCAGAGGGGATCTGATCAGTGCAAAGTGAGAGCTAAAGGACCTGTGGGGGGCAAGAGACCAGGAGCAGACTCTTGTCAGTGGTGGCCCAGGACAGGACAAGAGCCAACAGGCACAGACTGGAAGCCAGGAGGTCACATTTGAAGACGAGGAGAAAGTTGTTTGGTGTGAGGGTGCTGGAGCCCTGGAGCAGGCTGCCCAGAGAGGCTGTGGAGTTTCCTTCTCTGCAGAGCTTCCAAGCCCAGCTGGGCACTGTGCTGCTGGGCAAGCTGCTGTGGGTGCCTTGCTTGAGGAGGGAAGTTGGACTGGGTGATGTGCAGAGGTCCCTTCCAAGCCTTACCAGGCTGGGATTCTGTAACTCCTTTACCTTCTGATTTCTCTTATGGCCACTGGTGAACAGCTTTGCTCTGCATGTGGAGCTGGAAGGAAATGGCTCCACTCCTCCAGCTGTCACCTGCTCTTACCCAGATTCTCACTGCCATTTGAAGTCCCCTCCTTGTCCCACCCCCTTGTTGTGCCACTACAGTGCAGAGTCCATGTGTCATTATCTCCTGCATTGCCTTTGCCTCCAAAATCCATTCTCTGCACTTTGGCCACAACAACCCCAAGCAGTGCTACAGGCTGGGGACAGAGTGGCTGAGAGCAGCCAGGCAGAGAGGGACCTGGGGGTACTGGTGGATAGTAGGCTGAAGATGAGGCAGCAGTGCCCAGGTGGGCAGCAGAGCCAATGGCATCCTGGGCTGGCTCAGGAGCAGTGTGGCCAGCAGGACAAGGGAGGTTCTTCTGCCCCTGAGCTCAGCACTGCTCAGGCCACACCTTGAGTGCTGTGTCCAGTTCTGGGCTC
>WAAF01007017.1:7862-21097 GCA_013400475.1 Tricholaema leucomelas
TTTGGCTTTTAGGAGCCTGGTCCTGCTTTTTTAAAATTCCAAATATAAGTTTTTATGTCTAATCTTTCCACCCAACACATTATATGTAAGCTGCCAGGCTGTTGTACTTGGGACACCAGAGAAAGGGATTTGCCATTGGAATGGGCTGCCCAGGGAGGGGGTGGAGTCACCATCCCCGGAGGTTGTAATCAGGTGGGGGTTGGGCTCTTCTGCCAGACAACCAGCAACAGAACAAGGGGACACAGTCTCAAGTTGTGCTGGGGGAGCTCTAGGCTGGATGTTAGGAGGAAGTTCTTCACAGAGAGAGTGATTGGCATTGGAATGGGCTGCCCAGGGAGGTGGTGGAGTCACTGTGTCTGGAGGTGGTCAAACAAAGCCTGGATGAGGCACTTAGTGCCATGGTCTGGTTGATTGTCTAGGGCTGGGTGCTAGGTTGGACTGGATGATCTTGGAGGTCTCTTCCAACCTGGTTGATTCTATGATTCTAAGCAGGAGTCCACAGGAAAAGCATATTCTTGGATACAACTCCAAGCAAGCCCATGCACTCCAGAAAGGGACGAGGCAAGAGAAGTGTTTCGATGGTGGAAGCAGGATGGCTACAGAGTCTAAACAAATAACTATGAGATACTATTCTTCATTTTCAACCAAAATCCATAGCCATGGATAGCTGCACTGGGATCAGTTCATGTTCCCATGTGTGAGAGACCTTTAGACAAAGCTGCAGTGGGATCAGGTCATGTTCCCATGTTTTAGCACTGGAATCAGTTCATGTTCCCATGTGTGAGAGACCTTTAGACAAAGCTGCAGTGGGATCAGGTCATGTTCCCATGTTTTAGCACTGGAATCAGTTCATGTTCCCATGTTTTAGAGACCTTTAGACAAAGCTGCAGTGGGATCAGTTCATGTTCCCATGTTTTAGAGACCTTTAGACAAAGCTGCAGTGGGATCAGTTCATGTTCCCATGTTTTAGAGACCTTTTGACAAAGCCTGTGTCCTTGTAATGCTGTCTTCTCTTACCCTGTGTCCAGAGAAGCTTCTACTTCACTAACAAGCCCCTGTCAAACATATTCTGCAACTGGACAATACCCCTAATAAATTTTCTTCCTTACTGTGAAATCAGTAACAGAAACAAAGCAGATTAAGCAGGCCCTTTAACCTACAGAGTGCATATCACAACTGTTTTCCTCCAAGATCTAAATAGATTAAGATTTCATTTGCAAAACAGAAGAAAATGAGCCTTTTTTACCTGGGGGAGATCTGGCTCTAAGTCAGCAGCATACCTGTTGTGCTGCTTTTTGTGTTGTTTCCATTTGGGATTTTTTTGTTTGTTTATTTGGGGTTTTGTTTTGTTTTGTTTTATCAAACAGCAAATTTGCCCAGGTGATAAACAAAGGGAACACACTTGTGATAGTGCCTACTTTAAAGTAAAAGTTCAGCTAGGCAGAGAGACATCAAAAGAGCAGATCTTTGCATTTTTTGAAGAACAATTATATGGTTTTCTTTCATGTTTCTTACTGCATAAATATTTCCACAAACATGCTTGCTAACCCAGTAACACACACATATGGATACACACTGCCTTGCATTCTGGAGAGCAGCCCTGAGGAGAGGGACTTGGGGGTGCTGGTGGACAAGAAGCTCAACAGGAGCCAGCGGTGTGCACTTGCAGCCCAGAAAGCCAAGCAGAGCCTGGGCTGCAGCAGGAGAAGTGTGGCCAGCAGGACCAGGGAGGTGATTCTCCCCCTCTACTCTGCTCTGCTGAGACCCCACCTGGAGCACTGCATCCAGGTCTGGAGCCCCTGGGACAAGAGGGATGTTGAGATGCTGGAGTGTGTCCAGAGAAGGGCCATGAGGATGCTCAGAGGGCTGCAGCAGCTCTGCTGTGAGCACAGACTGAAAGAGTTGAGGCTGCGCAGTCTGGAGAAGAAGAGGAGGCTCTCAGGTGACCTTCTTGTGGCCTTCCAGGATCTGAAGGGGGCTACAAAAAAGCTGGGGAGGGACTTTTTAGGCTGTCAGGGAGTGACAGGACTGGAGGGAGTGGAGCAAAGCTGGAGATGGTTAGGTTCAGCCTGGACATGAGGAAGAAGTTGAGCGTGAGAGTGGTGAGAGGCTGGAATGGGCTGACCAGGGAGGTGGTTGAGGCCCCATGGCTGGAGGTATTTAAGGCCAGGCTGGCTGAGGCTGTGGGCAGCCTGCTCTAGGGTAGGGTGTCCCTGGGCATGGCAGATGATCCTTGTGGTCCCTTCCAACCCTGACTGATTCTATGATTCTAACACATATGTGTGTTAAGAAGCCATAGATCCTAGTGTCGGCCTCCTCATTTCATGTTCTTATGACACATAAACAAGTTCTAAACTCAAATCCAGCCTAAGGAATCCTTGAAACAGTGATTTGATTTGGGGAAATGGTACTGCAATGGGGGCATGAAGTCATGAAATCATAGAATGGTTTAGGTTGGAAGGGACCTCAAGGACCATTTAGACTACATTTAATCTAAACCACCAGGTGTCAGGAAATGATCTAGCATCAACTCCACACTCTCTATTCTCCTCTGCATTTTATAAATAGGGAATCACCAGGAGATCTTGTCAAATGCAGAGCCATAGAATGGTTGATGTTGAAAGGGACCTGAAGGATCATCCAGTTCCAAATCCCTGCCATAGGCAGGGACACCTCCCACTAGAACAGGTCGCTCAAGGTCTCATCCAACCTGGCCTTGAACACCTCCAGGGAGGTTGTGGAGCACAGAATCACCCAATGTGATCTCTAAGCTAGCCTTCAATCTCAGCTTTCCCACAGCACTGTGCTTCACACTGTAAATCACACTCACTGTCAGAGTCTCACTGCAGAGAGGTTTCAACCCCTAATGGGAACTGATCTATTGCTTTATCTATTGCTTTTCTTAAGAGCAAGCCTAAAGTCAGTGTTTGAAAGTTGTCTGTAGTGTATCTGTAGTGCTGCAAGAGTGTCACTCCTGCTTTTGCTTTCTATCAGCACCCTTCCACAGACCCACAATTTGTGTGAATGCCATTTGGCCTCCTGAAAAGAGGAGCGGGCATCACACAGCAAGGCCCTAAGACATCATCTGTGCTATCTTTCTGCCTCAAGGTATCAAGAGAAGTAATTTAAGAGCATTCTGATAGATCAGAGATAGCCACCCCATTTCTCCACTTTGTCTGGAGAAAGTATATGAAAGCTTTCCTTCAGAAGAGCAAAGAGCCAGGCTAAACTCCCTAGAGTTGTATTTTATTTCCTGGCACTCCCCTTTCATAGAATCACAGAATCATAGACTCAAACAGGTTGGAAGAGACCTCAAGCTCATCCAGTCCAACCTAGCACCCAGCCCTAGCCAGTCAACTAGATCATGGCACTAAGTGCCTCATCCAGGCTTTTCTTGAACACCCCCAGGGATGGTGACTCCACCACCTCCCTGGGCAGCCCATTCCAATGCCAATCACTCTCTCTGCCAACAACTTCCTCCCAGCATCCAGCCTATACTTCCTCCAAAACAACTTGAGACTCTGCCCTTGTCCTGTTGCTGGTTGCCTGGCAGAAGAGACCAACCCCCACCTGGCTACAGCCTCCCTTCAGGTAGTTGTAGACAGCAATGAGGTCTGCCCTGAGCCTCCTCTTCTGCAGGCTGCACACCCCCAGCTCCCTCAGCCTCTCCTCATAGGGTTTGTGTTCCAGGCCCCTCACCAGCTTTGTCACACTTCTCTGGACACGTTCCAGCACCTCAACATCTCTCTTGAATTGAGGAACCCCATCAAGATCATCCAGTCCAACCTAGCACCCAGCCCTACCCAGTCAACTAGACCATGGCACTAAGTGCCCCATCCAGGCTTTTCTTGAACAAACCAATCTTTTCTTATTCAAACTCTCAACTACACAACACTCCTTTTCCCCTGACTTTCAGCCTCAGGTTTATCAGGGAATCCTGTAAGAAAATAGCAGCACTGAAATATTTCAGGCTTACAGAAACTACCTGTGCAAGACAGAACTTTAGTGGAGATGAAAAAATCAGAAGCTAGCAGTTGTGTTCTTGTTTATCCCAATCTCACCCCACCCAGACAGTAGCAAAACAGGCACCACGATGAAACTTGGTGGCAAAAGGCTATTGTGCGGGTTTAAAACAATGTAAGACTTGTTTGTCAGCCTGCTTCTTGGCTTCCAGCTATGAAATGGGGTTGGGTTGATGAAAAGCTCAACATGAGCCTGCAGTGTGCACATGCAGCCCAGACAGCAACCCTGTGCTGGGCTGCATCAAGAGCAGTGTGGGCAGCAGGGCAAGGGAGGGGATTCTGCCCCTTTACTCTGCTCTCCTCAGACCCCACCTGGAGTACTGGGTGCAGTTCTGGAGCCCCCAGCACAAGAAGGACATGGAACTGCTGGAGCCAGTCCAGAGGAGAGCCACGAAGATGCTGAGAGGGCTGCAGCAGCTCTGCTATGAGGACAGGCTGAGAGAGTTGGGGCTCTGCAGCCTGGAGAAGAGAAGGCTTCGAGGAGACCTTAGAGTGGCTTTGCAGTATCTGAAGGGAGCCTACAGGAAGGCTGGGGAGGGACTATTGACAAGGTCTGGGAATGTCAGGATGAGGGGGAATGGGTTTAAGCTGGCAGAGGGGAGATTTAGACTGGATATTAGGAGGAAGTTCTTTACAGTGAGGGTGGTAAGACACTGGAACAGGTTGCCCAGGGAGGTTGTGGATGCTTCCTCCCTGGAGGCGTTTAAGGCCAGGCTGGATGAGGCCTTGAGCAGCCTGCTCTAGTGGGAGGTGTCCCTGCCTATGGCAGGGGGTCGGAGCTGGATGATCCTTGAGGTCCCTTCCAACCTAAACCATTCTCTGATTCTATGATTCTATGAAATAATGCTGTAACTAGGCTGTGGTGTGATGAAGGACTTGTTGCAGACTTTAAAGCTCTCTCATTTTCAATTATGAATATTAAAAAGAAACACTCTGGCTGCTGTATTATAATTAATAGTCTGGGGTTTGGGTTGATTTTTTGGGGTTGGGTGTTTTTTTTTCTTGAGGTCTATTTTTAAAGACACTTCCCTAACATATTCCTCTGCTAGTACCCAAAAAAACCCAACCTTGTTCCTGTTCGTATCAGCAGGGAAATTCCCAGTGAAGAAACTAATCAGACCCAAGTTAAGGAAAACAACACCCCCACTGAAAACAAACCCCCAGCCTTAAACAAGCTTCTAGCATTGCCTGCTTGTGTACATCCAAGACAAAATTTTATAGCCTGCGTGTTCCAACCCTAAGGAGGGGGGGAAAAAAAAGGGTAACAAACTAAACCCCCTGATTATTTATTTATGCCCTTTTTTTGTTTAAGAAGTTAAATCCCCAGAGCATCTCAATTTAGATCAAAAGGAAGCTACCAAACTTCACCTGGCACACCTGTGCTGTGTGAGTTCTTAATTACCTGCCTCACATTCCCGGAGCTAGGAGGCAGAGATGCAGGACTCGTTTAGCACACAGCTGGATCCCTGCGATGCTTCATGCAGCAGAGCCTTTCCAGAATGCCTGAGGTGGGAACTCACTCTAAACGCTCCTGCAGCTCCACAGACACTTGCCTTACAGCACAGTGCTTCCTCACAGGTTTCAGAAGGAAGAGAGCCATCACAGTGAGGAACACAAGCCCTATGAGGAGAGGCTGAGGGAGCTGGGGGTGTGCAGCCTGGAAAAGAGAAGGCTCAGGGCAGAGCTCATTGCTGTCTACAACTACCTGAAGGGAGGCTGTAGCCAGGTGGGGTTGGGCTCTTCTGCCATGCAAGTAGCAACAGAAGAAGGGGACACAGTCTCAAGTTGTGCCAGGGGAGGTTTAGGCTGGATGTTAGGAGGAAGTTGTTGGCAGAAAGAGTGATTAGCATTGGAATGGGCTGCCCAGGGAGGTGGTGGAGTCACTGTCCCTGGAAGTGTTCACGAAAAGCCTGGGTGGGGCACTTAGTGCCATGGTCTGGTTGATTGTCTTGGGCTGGGTGCTAGGTTGGACTGGATGATCTTGGAGGTCTCTTCCAACCTGCTTGATTCTATGAAATCTGGGGAAAGGGATTCATTTATAAGCTACCTGAAAGGATATTGTGTAGAGGTTGGTGCTGATCTCTTCTCACAGGTAGTTAGTGATAGAGTAAGAGGGAACGACCTCAAATTGCACCAGAGTAGAACATTAGAAAGATTACTTTTTTTTTTCACAGCAGTGGAATAGGCTGCCCAGGCAGGTGGTTGAGTCACCAACCCTGGATATGTCTAAGGGTCATTTAGATGTGGTGCCTGGGGATATGATTCAGGGGTGAGCTTTGCAGAGTAGTGTTAATGGTTGGACTTGATGATCCCAGGGGTCTTTTCCAACCTGATGAATGATTCTGTGATTCTTGATGAAAGTTTTCCCCTGTTTAACTGATAACATGGGTTAACCATATTAGAATAGAATAGAATCAATCAGGTTGGAACAGACCTCCAAGATCATCCAGTCCAACCTAGCACCCAGCCCTGGCCAATCAACCAGACTAAGTGCCCCAGCCAGGCTTTGCTTCAACACCTCCAGGCACGGCAACTCCACCACCTCCCTGGGCAGCCCATTCCAATGTCAATCACTCTCTCTGCCAACAACTTCCTCCTAACATCCAGCCTAGACCTCTCCCAGCACAACTTGAGACTGTGTCCCCTTCTTCTGTTGCTGGATATGCCACTAGACTTGAGCCTTATTCCATAGAGATCATAGATTAAGATTAGGTCTATGTTAGCTGCAAATGTTATAACTTATGCTCACCATGAAACTACCTAGGGACTAGAAGTGAGTAGGTCCAAGTCTGTAAGACACCAGATGATCCCTCAGTTAGCAGACATGAGCACAGAGAGCATCTAACCTAAAGAGACATAGCCAAAGCAGAAGAATGTGGTATGATGTTCTGTCTCTGAATACTGTGCTGTCACAGTGTATCCCTTCTGTCAGTCTCCCATTGTCGAATGGATCTTGTCTTGTAAGCCCACCACGGTGGCTCACCTGCTGGTGTAAGTTAGGGGCAGCTTCCTGACATTTGCACCTCCTTGCTGTAGAGCATTTCAGGTTGTCTGTGCCACTCCAGGTAGGTGTGGGTCCTTGTATTTCTGTTCCTGTGTTGTTCCACTGTGGGTCTGGTGCTTATGGTAAAGAATATTGGTGATGTCTGGAATCCAGTCCAAGTAAGCTTTCATTTCTGCTGCATGTGTACATGAGTTCAATTTTGCTGCCTCCATGGTGATTCAGGGATAAAAGCCCACATGATCAGGACTGCTGGTAAAGGTTCTTTGTTTTCCTGTTGCTTTGTTTTTCTCCAATCAAGTCTGTTCCTTGTGTTCCTTTTCTTCCCCTCATTAAATACCAATAAACCTGTTTTCCCCTGGTGAGTATCTCACCTCTAACAGTTGGTCATGTCTTCTCACCTTTACATCCATTCTTCTTAGTAGTTTGCCTAGATTTTACTAAAGCCTGGATGAGGCACTTAGTGCCATGGTCTGGTTGATTGGCTAGGGCTGGGTGCTAGGTTGGACTGGATGAGCTTGGAGGTCTCTTCCAACCTGGTTGATTCTATGGTTCTATGACAAGGCTGATCTGAGGGAGCACACACGAAGGTTTTGCTGAGAGACAGAAACCTAGCTCATGTGTTAGACATGACTATCACTTTGCTTTAAAGCTGAACTGGCCTTTGATGAGCTCCTTGTCTACCTGAGGAATGTGTACACATGGCCACAGATCACCTTCAACTCACCTGAAATGATCTGTTTGCACTTGCAGTGACAACCATCTAGGTGCAGACAAAGATCAGTCATGTACTCAACCCCTTGTATAAGAGCAAGCACTTGTAGTGCTTGTCCTCACCTGTGCACAGTTCTGTGTTTTGATAGGGGACTCTCTAATTTCTGCTTTACAGTGGTTTGGACAGCAATTAGGCACCAAGCATTACAGCTGCTTTGGCTATTTCTCAGTGTAATTCTGTCAACTGGCCAAAGCACTGATTCTGTTAGCCTAAATGCAGTTTAAAGAGCCAAGAACCGACAGCATCCCTTGGTGTAGAGCAAACACGCAGCTGTGGCAGGAAGCTAGAGTCAAACATTAGCATGGTGACCTTCTTGTGGCCTTCCAGGACCTGGAGGGGACCTGCAAAAAAGCTGGGGAGGGATATTTTAGGCTCTCAGGGAGTGACAGGACTGGGGGGAATGGAGTGAAGCTGGAGGTGGAGAGATTCAGTCTGGCCGTGAGGAGGAAGTTGTTGAGCATGAGAGTGGTGAGAGCCTGGAATGGGTTGCCCAGGGAGGTGGTTGAGGCCCCATCCCTGGAGGTGTTTAAGGCCAGGCTGGATGAGGCTGTGGGCAGCCTGCTCTAGGGTAGGGTGTCCAGGGACGTTGGAACTGGCTGATCCTTGTGGTCCCTTCCAACCCTGACTGATTCTATGATTCTATTTTATGATTCTATTAATAGTTTATGTGCCTCGAGGAGACCTTGGAGTGGCCTTCCAGTATCTGAAGGGGGCTACAGGAAGGCTGGGAAGGGAGTATTGACAAGGGCTTGGAATGACAGGATGAGGAGGAATGGGTTTAAACTGTCAGAGGGGAGATTCAAAGTAGGTGTTAGGAAAGGGTTGTTTGCAGTGAGGGTGGTGAGACACTGGCACAGGTTGATTCTATGACTGCTCAGGATCTGTTCCAAACAGAAGCCTTTAGTGGCAACACTCTCCTGATATGATGACTACGGAGGGACGTAAGGCAGTAACTAACGAGGAGAGAAGAGGAGGAGAGGAGAGGGAGAGGGAGAGGGAGAGGGAGAGGGAGAGGGAGAGGGAGAGGGAGAGGGAGAGGGAGAGGGAGAGGGAGAGGGAGAGGGAGAGGGAGAGGGAGAGGGAGAGGGAGAGGGAGAGGGAGAGGGAGAGGGAGAGGGAGAGGGAGAGGGAGAGGGAGAGGGAGAGGGAGAGGGAGAGGGAGAGGGAGAGGACAGAATCAACCCGGTTGGAAGAGCCCTCCAAGCTCATCCAGCCCAACTTATCACCCAGCCTTATCCAGTCAACCAGACCATAGCACTAAGTGCCTCATCCAGTCTGATTTGGTTAATCAGGAAACCACTTCATATTCTACACTTACTTTTAGAACTTAAATATATTCTGGAAGGCTCAACAAACAGAACTTATCATTGTGGCTTTGAAACCACAGCATTTATCAGAAATGGCATGAGAAATCATCCTGGGATATGGAGATGTGTTTTCAAAGTTGTGCTTCATACCAAGGCACTTCCCAGCTTCCTTCATGCAATTAAAGGAAAAAAATTAATCTGAGTTATCAAGAAGAAATCTATCTGCTGAAAGTTAATGAGGAACATCTGTTGGTCTACTGGGAGAGAGGGTGGCAAAATGGGTGGGAATTTCCAGCTTTAACTATGCTGCCACTCCCACAGTATTCAAGTCAACAGAAAAAGCTGACAGCAGAAGGTCAAAGTCATTAGTAGCTTTTTTTTCATCTGCAGAGAGATAGATGAGATACCCAGCATTTCAGAGGCATGGTTTAGGACTTTCCAAGGGGCTCATGTTAAGCTAATTTAGCATATCTTTTGGAGCTACTTTATACAGGCTTCTTAGACCACCATGGCCCCAGGACTGTGAGTGAGCAAGGGCTCAGAGTGACAAAATAATTCACTTTTTAAAAGCCTCCTAACATCAGCCAAGTCACAATGATTGGCAGTGTCCCATAGGACAACCCCAAGCAGCGCTACAGGCTGGGGACAGAGTGGCTGAGAGCAGCCAGGAAGAAAGGGACCTGGAGGTGCTGGAAGACAGCAGCTGAAGATGAGGCAGAAGTGTGCCCAGGTGGGCAGCAGAGCCAATGGCATCCTGGCCTGGATCAGGAGCAATGTGGCCAGCAGGACAAGGGAGGTTCTTCTGCTCCTGTGCTCAACACTGATCAGGCCACACCTTGAGTGCTGTGTCCAGTTCTGGGCCCCTCAGTTCAAGAGAGATGTTGAGGTGCTGGAAGGTGTCCAGAGAAGGGCAGCAAAGCTGGTGAGGGGCCTGGAGCACAGCCCTGTGAGGAGAGGCTGAGGGAGCTGGGGGTGTGCAGCCTGCAGAAGAGGAGGCTCAGGGCAGACCTCATTGCTGTCTACAACTACCTGAAGGGAGGCTGTAGCCAGGTGGGGTTGGTCTCTTCTGCCAGGCAAGCAGCAACAGAACACAGGGGGGACACAGTCTCAAGTTGTGCCAGGACAGGTCTAGGCTGGATGTTAGGAGGAAGTTGTTGGCAAAGAGAGTGATTGGCATTGGAATGGGCTGCCCAGGGAGGTGGTGGAGTTGCCCTTCCTGGAGGTGTTGAAGCCAAGCCTGGCTGGGGCACTTAGTGCCATGGTCTGGTTGATTGGCCAGGGCTGGGTGCTAGGCTGGACTGGATGAACTCAGAGTTCTCTTCAAACTTGGTTGATCTTATGAGTCTGTGCAAACTGCTGCTATTTTTTATCAAAGCATACAGGCATTAAACTTTTGGATGTCAGGAGGAAGTTGTTGCCAGAGAGAGTGATTGACATCCTCCTCCTTGCCCTGCTGGCCACACTGCTCTTGCTGCAGCCCAGCACAGGCTGCATTCACACTGCAGGCTCCTACTTATTCAGGAAACAAGTAGCACCAGCAGATACTATTTACAGGCATGACAATTGATTTTCCTGGCTCTGGGATGGCTGTTCAAGTTTACACCTATAAAGATAAGTCTAGGTTTTTAATCTCTCTTGCAAAGAGTTGTAGGATTCAAATAACTGCAGGGATTTTTGTAACTCCCCATACCATTTTTATTCATTAAATCTTTGCATTAGTATCATTTGTCAGAACTGATTGATATTCTTCCCTATCAGATATGGTGGATGGTCCACAATTTCCTTCATTCTGCATTTCTGTGGGCTTAGATGATGATCAAACTGCATAGATATGCAGCTGAATTAGGCACAATGTGCATACATTTCATAGGCATTGATGGTGACACCAGCAATTGCTGAGATTACTGAATTCTTCCCATTTTAGGCTCCCAGTGCTGAAAAATCCAGGTGACTTGGCTGAACTCTGATATGCCAGACACCTGTCTGAACTTGAAAAAGATTCTTTGGAAAAATTCAGCCAAAATAGTTCAACTATTATCAAGAACAAGACCGTGGAAAAATACCTGCCTTGCCCATGTGAAAACCCTGTGGTAACCCCCTTTATTTTCCAGAACTTTAATGCCAGCATGCATGGATAAAAAAGAGTAGCAGTTTGGCAGAGAATCACAGAATCAACCAGGTTGGAAGGGACCTCCAAGATCATCCACTCCAACTTAGCACCCAGCCCGAGACAATCAACCAGACCATGGCACTAAGTGCCCCAGCCAGGCTTTGCTTCAACACCTCCAGGGATGGTGACTCCACCACCTCCCTGGGCAGCCCATTCCAATGCCAATCACTCTCTCTGTCAACAACTTCCTCCTAACATCCAGCCTAGACCTCCCTCAGCACAGCTTGAGGCTGTGTCCCCTTCTTCTGTNCCACACTGCTCCTGATCCAGGCCAGGATGCCATTGGCTCTGCTGCCCACCTGGGCACACTGCTGCCTCATCTTCAGCTCCTCTCTACCAGTACCCCCAGGTCCCTCTCTGCCTGGCTGCTCTGCAGCCACTCTGTCCCCAGCCTGTAGCACTGCTTGGGGTTGTTGTGGCCAAAGTGCAGAACCCTGCACTTGGCCTTGTTCAATCTCATCCCATTTGCCTCTGCCCACCCATCCAGCCTATCAAGGTCCCTCCAGAGGGCTCTCCTACTGTCCAACAGCTCCACAGCTGCTCCTAGCTTGGTGTCATCTGCAAACTTACTGATGCAGATATGGGTACTCCCCAAATCGTCCTTTATAACTTCCATACAAACCTGCACCGTTGTAACCATTAGAAATCCACAGGTCAGATGTGGGCAGTGGACACTTCTGAAACTTCAGTCATGCTCTGAAGGGAGATCCACATCAATATTCCAAATGTGATGAGATCTGACACTGTTGTTGCTCAGCTTTTTGCAGTGATGCTGGGGAACTCAAGATGCAAGAGGACAGCTACCTCCTGCTCCTTGTATGAGATTATGGGAACAGGTCTCTGAATTAAGCATGAGAGAAACAGGGAAGGTAGAGGCCAGAGAAGAAAACTAAACTGAGGAACAGACTGGAAATCTAAGGGCAGCCTGACATTTGTTTGTTGTGATAAAGAAGATGAAAAGCCTAGGGCTTAAAGCCACTTCAGTAGGAGGAAGCAGCATGTTGAGAACCAGTAAGAACAGGGACCTTGAGCTAAGGCTGGGAAAGACTACTTAAACTATGAAGACCTGAGGCAGGACTAAAGATGACAGAGTGAGAAGGCTGGAACCTCTTTAGCCAGAGAAATCTGAGTGAAAGTGGCTGTGTCTGGGCAAAGTGGTTAGGAGTAGTTAGTTCAGTGCTCCTGCCCTAGTCTCGTTTGGATTCATGCAGTCAAAGTGGCTGCACCCAGAAAAATTGGACATCAAGCTCCCCTCCAGAGCTTGGGAATGGAAAATATACAGGTTGTGAGCTTTGCCCTAAAATGCATGCAAGAGCCACTATCCGCTTGTCCAGCCTGACTCTTAGGAAACAAACCTCTCAGTATTTTCAGCAGGACACTGGTAATTAGTAATTATTAATGTTGCTGCTCTATTAACTGAAGTGGGAGAGCTTTGAGTGGCCAGCACAGATTCCAGCCCCACTGGCTCTCTTGGGAGTCACTGTGACCCTGCATAATGAATTACCTATTTGGAAAGTCTACTTATTTTCTTTCTTTTTCTTCCTTCCTTTCCCCCCATCCCCCCCCCCCTTTTTTTTTTTTTAATATGGGAAATTACACACCTCAAACTGTGCTAAAATAATCTTGCACTTGCAATCAGATGTGAGGAAGTGCCAGAACCAAATTGCCTCTCCAGCCTTGATTCAATCCCATTTTGCATAGGCATTATCTTTAATAGCATGATCTTATACTTCTCCCTCCTGCTGGGCACAGAATGGATGGCACCAATGACAACATCAGAGGGCATAACAAAGGGGTACTGCTGCCCATAAGATATGGACTTCCAAAGCTAGACATCTCATACCAGGAAAAAAGGGGAAGGGGAAAAGGAGAGGGGGAAAGGGAAAAGGTGAAAGGGAAAGGGGGAAAGAGGGAAAGGGAAAGGGGGGAAAGGAGAGGGGGAAAGGGAAAAGGAGAAAGG
>WAAF01007017.1:36448-52222 GCA_013400475.1 Tricholaema leucomelas
CCCAGAACTGGACACAGCACTCAAGGTATGGCCTGAGCAGTGCCGAGCACAGGGGCAGAAGAACCTCCCTTGTCCTGCTGGCCACACTGCTCCTGAGCCAGCCCAGGATGCCATTGGCTCTGCTGCCCACCTGGGCACTGCTGCCTCATCTTCAGCTACTCTCTACCAGCACCCCCAGGTCCCTTTCTTCCTGGCTGCTCTCAGCCACTCTGTCCCCAGCCTGTAGTGCTGCTTGGGGTTGTTGTGGACAAAGTGTAGAACCTTCTACTTGGCCTTGTTCAGTATCATCCCATTGGCCTCTTCCCACCCATCCAGCCAGTCCAGATCCCCCTGCAGGGCTCTCCTACCCTCCCACAGATCAACATTAGCACAAATGCCACACAGCCATTTCAAATTTCCAGGTTTTTTATTATGTTTTTCCAACAGTATAGAAGAAATTAATGGTTCTGACTGTGAAAATTTGTCCTGGGCAGCTGCTGGAAATGCAATTCTGCCTGACATTTGCAGCTGTCACCACTGGGAAAAGTTCCTACACTGATTTTGACCTTCTAAAGTCCAGCAGCAAAAAGCTCACCTCTGTCAGTTCAGTGTTGTGCCATCCAAGTGTGAACAGTGCACTTGAATGCTGCACACTCCTCCCTCTGCCTTGTTGTAGGAGAAGTCTCATACAAACATCATGATTTTAATATATAAAATGCTGTACACATCAAGTATAATTGGGAAAAAAAAACAGATTGTTCCAAATGTAGGGAGAAAAAGCAGAGATTGAAGTAGTTTTACTGCCTGTTGCATGACTTGCTACATGTAGGAGTCTATACGGGAGAGTCTGGACAAAAATTGTCACCTTACTCCAGATCCAAGACCCAGTTTCAGCCAAGTGCTCCTGGGCTTGTCAAATGCCAGCCGCTGAGCATCCATTTCATCAGGTGGGTTCTTGCTTTGCCCTCTGCCCCAGTCAGGTTTGGATTTCATAGTGCCCTGTGCATGCTACATCTCTTGGTTTATGAGCCAGTACTCAAAGGTATGGGGAGTAAAGTGGTAGCAGTGCCCTGTTCCCATCTAAAGTAGAGCTGTGGTGGCTGGAGTGCTCCATACTATGCTGACTGATGGATTTGCTGTCTCAGCACACAACCAGACATGAGTCTCCTCATATGATTTCAAAAAAGCATCCAAGTCCTATATACAGGACTAGGAGTATGTCCAGTGCTATATCAACCACATATAGTCCTATATCAGAGAATCAACCAGGCTGGAAGAGACCAACCAGAGATCATCCAGCCCAACCTAGCACCCAGCCCTAGCCAATCATCCAGACCATGGCTCTAAGTGCCTCATCCAGGCTTTGCTTGAACACCTCCAGGGATGGCAACTCCACCACCTCCCTGGGTAGCCCATTCCAAGGGCAAATCATTCTCTCTGTATATAGGAGTAGGAGTGTCTAGGCTTAGGTTGCATCTTGCATTTGAACACAAGTCCTAGAGAGCTAGCCTTGACCTGTTCTGTTCATGTGTCATGGGAGTGGTGGAAGAAAATGATGCCTAGAGCCCAAAGGAGAGGAGGAGGGGGACCTCCAGGCAATGCAGGAGGGAGCTGGAATTCCAAGACATGCTGGCCTGCCATGCACAACAAAACCCAAACCACCCCTGGGTCACTGGAAGCTGCAGGAGGGAGCTGGAATTCCAAGACATGCTGGCCTGCCATGCACAACAAAACCCAAACCACCTCCACTGGAAACTGCAAAGGCTGGCAAAAGACTTCTCCATCCCTGAAACTAACTCCTCTGCTGTGTCCTTGGGGTTTGCAGCAGAGGTTCCACATGTATAAAGGAACTCAGGGCAAGAGGCTTCCCCTCTTTTTCTATTTACTGCAGACCTTTTTCACAGCTGTGTGTGAAGGCACCTGCCCCATACAACCACAAATATCAGCAGTGGAGCAATTTTTCTACCACCCACATAAGATAAGGAGGCAGGAGACACAAAGTCTCACTATATCCAAACCAAAAAAACCCACCAAACCACTAAGCTTGCAAGCAAAAACAAAAGTGCTAAGAGGAAGCTGAAAAGGTAGCTGAAGAAATTATCTATTGTGCAACCAAAACAAAAACAAAATCCACCCTGAAATTCAATTTGTCTATTTGTCACATCTAAGTAAAATCTATGTTCAAGTCACAGTTGGAAGCTCAGAAAATTGTCATCACCATCATAACCATCACCTCAGCTGAATTCTACCACAGTTACTTTAAAACAGCTGTTCAGACCGTGCTAGTCTGGAGCTAGCTGGAATATTTTGGTGAGGAGAAATAGATGATAGGCTGTGAAAAGGAAACACTGGTGATGTCTGCTGCACTCATAGGCTTGCTGAGATGGATTAAAAACAAGAACATAAATATAGATAACAGAGTTGCCCTCTGCCTCTGGCTGCATGCACTTCTCTCCCTAACTTGCTGTCTCTGTAACTAATCTTTCCATCCTCCTAATCCCCCTGGACAATCCTCCAGACTCACCTTGAACATAAGGCAAAGTCTGGGATAAGGCAGAGGAGTGGAAAGAAGGTGGAAGGGTGGTTGGGAGCCCCTCCTGGGGATTCTGGTTTCTGGGAGGGCTGTTGTGTTTCTGTATTACCTTTTTAACTTGTGTATATATATCGTAACTCTCTGCTTGTCTATTGTGCTAAGCTGTGAATACAAAGCTTCATTCCGTAACTTCCAGCCAGCTGAGTCTACTCTGGGCCATTTCATAAGAGCAGGGAGGTGAGTAGCACCCAAGCCATCACACAGCCTCTGCTGTGTGAGCCAGCATAAAGAGCAGAACTGGTCCTTCTTTTAACCTCCTTCATACTAGCAGATGTGAGGAAAGTCTGGACCTGAGCCTGATGATAGCTTCTTCTAAACAACCAGGCAAGTTCCTCATCTCAAGAGCAAGCCCAGGCCATGTCAGATTCACAACACCAACAGCTTTCCCATCAGGGTCTTCCTCCTTGTCCAGAAAGAAGAGATAAGAAGTAGAGGGCACAAGGCTCTGGCAGTCTGCTTTGAAAGCAGGTCTCCAGGATGGATGTCCCAGCGTGAAAGTGAGGACTGTGGACGTCAGCGCAGTCTACTGCTTGGTGGATGACCGAGAGCTTCAGCATCAACGTCGGATACTATGGGATCACTTCTCCTTGGCCCAGGGAAGCAGGCTCCTGCAAAAGGAAGGTTTGACACCAGGAAGAGGTTGAGTGCCAGAGTCTTTTGACAGGTCAGACTTTTGCTGTACTTGACCTATAACCACCAAAATCTCTGCACAGTGAAATATTTGACTGGGGGTAAGCAGAAGGTCAGACAACTCTCTCTCTGGTTGCAGAACTTACTAAATATCCTGGAGCCCAGGCCCTCTTCTCTTGTGGACAATAGACATGTACCTGGATGCCTATTCATTGCTTAGACCCTAGTGTCATAGCCTAAATATGTTGACAATCTAGTGTCTTGTTCATCCAGAATGAAACTTGATCCATCCCTTTTCTTCTCAAATCAGCAAAACCACTTCTCTTTTTCAACTACTTCTATGTGAAATCACAGAAGGAGCAAGCCTAGCCATGACTTCTGAAACCATCCCATGCACATAGCTTACCTTCTTTCCCAGGCAAGGCTGGAAACAAATATGCTTAAGCTGCTCCTCACAGCAGCAGCATCTTGGTAAAGCCAGCGGCTTGCTCTGAAAATCATGCCCCAGAGAAAGACAAAATCTTCCTCTTGCCCTTTCTAATTTGTAGTTCACTCCCCTTTTGTTGTAAATGATGACCTTAAAGCAGTGAATCATGCAAAGTGTCATCTGAAGGCACCATTTATTTTGAGCACGAGCTCTGTAAGGGTTTGACAGGTGAGCGCCGCAGTACCGTTCCCAGGATTAATAATGCCAGATGCTGAAATACAGAAGGCATCAGAAGGGGACTTGACCTCAGCAGCTCTGCCTCCAAAAAAATCCTCCCCAGAGACTCCTGAAAGTCAACAGAGAGATCTGCATCGCACTGTGAGTTTGGGCCCACGATGAAAGGTGCTCTGAAGGAGTCAACTGCGAGGTCAATGTGCTTCACACCCACGTGTTGAAAAATAAGTAAGCATCAGTGTCCAATTTAGTTGTCATCGCAGAGTGGGACTCCAAGCCAAAGGAATGCTATAAGCACCACACTTCTCTCCTTCCCTTTGATGTGAGCCAAGGTAATGGAGATTCTGCCAAGGTGTGACTAATTCCTTGTTACTATATTGCTTAATTTTCATATACTTTTGAAAAAGGCCTTTAAGATTTGGAGGGAAAGAGAAACTCACCCCTGACACATTCCACAGAGCACAACCTCCAGCACAAAGCAGGTTTTATTAACAGATGGTGAAAGCTCAATTTAAGAAGCAGTGTGGGCATTAAAAGAGGTTGTTTTATGTCTTTGACATGAATACTCAGGCTAGATGAACTATCAGGGGTTTGGTTTAAGTGAGATTAATGCTTAGTCCTTGGCATCTACCCAAACTGATTAAATCTGATTGAGTAAGATAGCACAACTTTCTATATCACTTTCAAAGTGATATGATTAGGCTGTATGTGTGCTAGCTGAAAGTGTAAATATAAACAGAAAGGAATGGGGAAAATACCCTTCCCAAGTTTTACATGCAAAAGAAGAGAACCAACTGCACAAACCAGTTCAAATTCTGACTGTCAGAAGAGTTAGACAAGAAAAAAAGGCTATGAACAACAGAGAAAATGTATTACAGGAATAAGAAGCCTGCACTCTGCCCTGCTGAGTGACTGATTCATCTGCTTTGAGGCTAGTTGAAGGGTATGAGTTTGGGTGAGGAGAATTTGACTCCAGATCATTTAATCAAGGAAGGTCAAGGACAGGAGGGAAGGAACTTACCAGATTGTTTGCAGACAATAGTCTTAACTAGCAAGAGATTGCAATTGTTTAAAAGGATGCTTTTTATGTCATAAAGAATTATATGTTTCATAGAATCAACCAGGTTGGAAGAGACCTCCAAGCTCATCCAGTCCAACCTAGCACCCAGCCCTAGCCAATCAACTAGGCCATGGCTGCTCTCCCTCAGCTTTCTTCCCCTTAGACCTTCACTGATTGCTATTTTATTCCCTGCTGGGAGAAGAGTTTTCCCCTTTTAGTGAGCATCACTTTCAGTCCTGCCCTTACTGACATATCTAGTTGAGCTCTGTGGTAAAAGGTTGGACTTGATGATCTGTGAGGTCTCTTCCAACCCTGATGATACTGTAATACTGATGAGCTTGGAGGTCTCTTCCAACCTGGTTGATTCTATGACCCTTAAGGATTTCAGCAGTAGTAAGCAATTGTTACCTAAATAATTGTTCTCTTTCTCCTCATTACTAACTCTATAAGAATTGACACGGAGGGAAATCTGCATTTGTCAGCCCCTTTGTGGAAAAGGAACTCCCAGAAGGTAGTTTAATGCAGTACAAGAATCAGTTACAAGAAGCAAGTCAGGAAAAGAACAATGCCATAGAATAGATTAAGCTGGAAAGGATCTTCAACATCATCTAAAGATGTATTTTTAAAGAGAAAGGCTGACTGGTGATGAGATCAGGAAAAGAAGAGCAGGAAGTTCAACAGAATCCATGGGATGTGGACAGAACCAAGAAGAGCTCCAAAGTCTTGCTGCACCCAGCACTTCCAGTCCTGTTGGTAGTTCTCCACGACTCTTCCTGGGCTGGGCTCCTGAGGTGTGATGTTTAGCCAGGAGAAGCCTCAACTTCAGCAGTTATTTGACAAGTCAGCCAAAAAAGTGCCATTGTTCTGATCAAGCATCTACCCTACCTAGCCGGGGGGCCAACCAGGCCCCCCGGCCTTTAGATCCCCTCCACCATTCACCCAGTGCGCGCCACGGGGACTCACCAGCAACGGTGGGAGGAGGATCCCTCTGCCCAGATGGGCAAGCTTAGGGCTTCTGCCTTCCCTGGGGCTCAATATAAAGGGGAGTGGGCAGGGAGGGCAAAGTGGTCACACCTGGGGTGGGAGGAGCCTCAACAGAACCCAGGTGCTGTGGGTTTGGGGATAAAAGGGGAAAGTGCAAAGTGGGGTGGGAAAGGGACAGGTGTGCTGCTGTTGCAAGGAGGGAGATGGGGGAGAGGAAAAGGAGGGAGATGGGGTGAAGCAGGAGAGGAAGAAGAAAGATGGGGTGAAACAGGAGATGGAGAGGGAAGGAGGAAGATGGGAGGAAACAGGAGACAAAGAAAGAAGAAAGGTGGGAGAAACAGGAGATGGAGAGGGAAGGAAAAAGATGGGGGAAACAGGAGATGGAGAGGAAAGGAGAAAGATGGGGGAAACAGGAGATGGAGAGGAAAGGAGGAAGATGGGGTGAAAGAGGAGATGTAGAGGAAAAGAGGNAGGGAAAACAGGAGATGGAGAAGAAAGGAGGGAGATGGGGGAAAACAGGAGAGGAAAGGAGGAAGATGGGGGAAAACAGGAGATGGAGAGGAAAGGAGGGAGATGGGGAAATAGGAGATGGAGAGGAAAGGAGGAAGATGGGGTGAAAGAGGAGATGTAGAGGAAAAGAGGAAGATGGGGGAGAAGAGAGATAAAAAGGCCCTAAAAAAGCTGGAGTGCAGTGTTGGCATTGAAACAGCCTTTTTGTGGCCAACCCTGTGTCATTTCTGCTCGGAGTAGTAACCAGACATCTTCACTGGCTCGCTCTGTTTGCTGAAGAAGAGCAAATCACACCTAAGAGGGAAAAATGAGGAGACAAAGAGGAACACTAAGAAATAAAAATGAAAAAGAGAAACAAATGCAAATCACAAATATAAATATACACACAGCATGAGGTCTTCCAGGAAATTCTCCATGGGATGCATTCCTGTGGGAGCTAAGCTAGATTTTATGGTCTTGCTCTGGCAGGGAAAGGGTTTTTTACAGTGAGGGTGGTGAGGCACTGGCACAGGTTGCCCAGGGAGGTTGTAGAGCACAGAATCACAGTGAGGGTGGTGAGGCACTGACACAGGTTGCCCAGGGAGGTTGTGGAGCACAGAATCACAGTGAGGGTGGTGAGACACTGGCACAGGTTGCCCAGGGAGGTTGTAGAGCACAGAATCACCCAATGTGATCTTTGATCACATTGGGTGATTCTGTGCTCTACAACCTCCCTGGAGCTGTTCAATGCCAGGTTGGATGAGGCCTTAAGGGACCTGTTCTTGTGGGAGGTGTCCCTGCCTATGGCAGGATGTTGGAACTGGCTGAGCTTTGAGGTCCCTTCCAACTTAGACCATTCTATGATCTATGGAGGTCCCTTCCAACCCCCAACATCCTGTGATGCTGTGAGGTTTTACAAGTCACTACCAATCAGCCAAGACATAAAATCACAGAATCAACCAGATTGGAAGAGACCTCCAAGCTCATCCACTCCAACCTAGCACCCAGCCCTAGCCAATCAACCAGACCATGGCACTAAGTGCCCCAACCAGGCTTTGCTTCAACTCCTCCAGGGATGGTGACTCCACCACCTCCCTGGGCAGCCCATTCCAAGGACAAATCACCCATGACAGCTGTGTTCTATGCATGGCATATGTGTATATATATACACTTATCTATAGGAGTATGTTTTTAACCACAAACATGTTTTATTAGTAGTAGTATTAAATAACAGATATGCTCTTCAAATACCACCATGGACCCAAGCACACATGGCAGTTTATCCTCCCAGTTTACTTCACATTTGCTATGGATGAAGAACAGGAATGCATTAAGCTGTAGTAACTTGCCCATCTAACCACGTTTCACAAAAGCTTTCCTGAGCCTTCATCTGAAGGAATTGCATGTGAAGATATGGGAGAAAGTTTGGGATGGGCATGTCACCCACATTATATTATGCAAACCTTCCAAAACCTTTGGAGATTCCCAGAGGAGACTTTCTCTCAAATCTCATCTAAGAAAACAGGTCAATTCCTGCATCCAGCAAATACAAATGGGTGAGGAAGCAAAGAGGAGTGTGTGTGTGGGGGGGGGGGCGTTTAAAAGCTTCTCATTTCAGTTAGGACTTTGTAGATTGTGCTGGAATCATTTTCACTAAAGCCACTACTTGGTTCTCCCTCCCAGGGGATAGAGGTTTCCTTCACAGGCCCAGTCCTACCACCAGGACTTGCTGAGTGGAGGGAACTATTTCACAGCAGACACAACCAAAGTGTTGAGATCTCAGCCAGAAATCCAGGCACCTATTTTTTTTTTCTAGAAGCAACAGTTTCCATTTTTGGCATTCCTTAGAACTGATCTCAAGATCAGGGCATAGAATCATAGAATCAACCAGGTTGGAAGAGACCTCCAAGATCATCCAGACCAACCTAGCACCCAGCCCTATCCACTCAACCAGACCATGGCACTAAGTGCCCCATCCACGCTTTTCTTGAACACCTCCAGGGGTGGCAACTCCACCACCTCCCTGGGCAGCCCATTCCAATGCCAATCACTCTCTCTGACAACAACTTCCTCCTAACATCCAGCCTAGACCTCCCCCAGCACAACTTGAGACTGTGTCCCTTTGCTCTGTTGCCTTCCACTGCACCTTCATTTAGTTTATTCCTTGCTTTAGGAGGGAAAAAAAAAAGATAAAAACAAATGAAGAAAATTAAAGGAAGAAACTAAAAAACCTACTTGGGGGCTGTTTGGATTTTGAGATGGATTCCTGTGCTAGTTTGAGGCAAATTGGAATAATTTAATGAGAGAAATTAGACTGCAGGCTGTGAAAAGGGAACAATGGTGAAAAGGGAACAATGAGTGAAGCCTGCTGCACTCATAGGCTTGCTGAGATGGGTAAAAGCAAGGACACAAACATAGATAAGACAGAGTGTGTGTGTCTGTTGGAGTTGGTGTCTGTGCTTTTCTCCCTGGGCTTCTTCTGTGTAACTAATCCTTCTGCTTCTAACCCCCCTTGCTGATCCTCCAAACTCACTTTGTACATAAGTCAGACTCTGGGATAAGATAGAGCAGTGGAAAGGTGGTGGAAGGGTGGTTGGGAGCCCCTCCTGGGCACTCTGGTTTCTGGGAGGGCTGCTCTGCTTCTGTACTACCTTCAACTTGTCTATAGCTGTGTATAATGTAACTATCTGCACGTATCTTGTGCTAAGCTGTGAATGTAAAGCTTCATTTCTTAACTGCCAGCCAGCTGAATCTAGTCTGGGTGATTTCATAAGAGTGGGGGCATGGGTGGCTCCCAACCCATCACAATTCCTCATGGAATAGCTCTGAATTTCTAAATGGTGGTAACCATAACTGAGAAGACAGATTAGGACTCAAAGTGTAGGCTCTGTGGTCAAAAGCTAATGCATCTCCCAGCTGCTCAATGTACCAAATGGTCATTACCTAGTAGGCACAGCACAAAGGAAATTGATAGGGAAATGGATATCCTGATCTGGCAGAGAGTCATATCTGGACATCTCCTTGGGTCCCTTCCAACCCCTAACATCCTGTGGTCCTGTGATCTCAGCTCAGTTAGTTAACTGCTAGGGATTAAAGGTAACACAACAAATCACAAGCCTTGTGCAAGCCCAAATTGATAGAGAAATGGATATCCTCATCTGGTAGAGAGGCGTACCTGGACATCTCCTTGGGTCCCTTCCAAGCCCTAACATCCTGTGGTCCTGTGATCTCAGCTCAGTTAGTTAACTGCTAGGGATTAAAGGTAACACAACTACGCACAACCCTGGGGCCAACCCACATTGCCAGAGCGATGCACATCCTCACCTGGCAGAGAGTCGTACCTGGACATCTCCTTGGGTCCCTTCCAAGCCCTAACATCCTGTGGTCCTGTGATCTCAGCTCAGTTAGTTAACTGCTAGGGATTAAAGGTAACACAACTTATCACATGCCTTGTGCAAGCCCAAATTGATAGAGAAATGAATATCCTGATCTGGTAGAGAGTCATACCTGGACATCGCAGCTCAGTTAGTTACCTGCTAAGGATCAAAAGTAACACAACAAATCACAAGTCTTGTGCAAGCCCAAATTGATAGAGAAATGAATATCCTGATCTGGTAGAGAGTCATACCTGGACATCGCAGCTCAGTTAGTTACCTGCTAAAGATTAAAGGTAACACAACAAATCACATGTCTTGTGCAAGCCCAGATTGATAGAGAAATGGGCATCCTGATCTGGTAGAGAGTCATACCTGGACATCGCAGCTCAGTTAGTTACCTGCTAAAGATTAAAGGTAACACAACAAATCACATGTCTTGTGCAAGCCCAGATTGATAGAGAAATGAATATCCTGATCTGGTACAAAAGCAGACCTGGACACCTCAGCTCAGTTAGTTACCTGCTAAAGATTAAAGGTAACACAACAAATCACAAGTCTTGTGCAAGCCCAGATTGATAGAGAAATGGGCATCCTGATCTGGTAGAGAGTCATACCTGGACATCTCAGCTCAGTTAGTTAACTGCTAAGGACTAAAGGCAATACAACAAATCACAAGTCTTGTGCAAGCCCAAATTGATAGAGAAATGGATATCCTCATCTGGTACAAAAGCAGACCTGGACATCTCAGCTCAGTTAGTTACCTGCTAAGGACTAAAGGCAATATAATGAATCACAAGGTTTGTGCAAGTCGAAGAGGTCTGTGTTTGACAGTGTTGTTTCAGAGGCAAGAGGCAGTTGAGGAATGCAGTAGTGTCCTGTGCTTTCTTAACACACACAAAAAAACCAACCCAAAAAGAATAACAAATGCTAAAAAACCCTCTGCCAAACAACAAAGCTTACATTTTATACACGCTCATCAATTTAACCCTAAAACCTTAAAAGCCTCAGGGTGATCCCAACGCCTTTAATACCAAAGGCCCTAACTATGCCACAGATCAAGCACCAAGCCCAAGCCTGCTTTGTCTAGAAAGATGAAAGCACACTCAAACAGGTGAAGGCTTCTTTGGAATCATCACCTGCAATTAAGCAAAGGAAAACTAAGAGGAGAAGAGGTAAGCTGAACTTGCTTTAAAAAGACACCACGGGAGCAGGTGGATGCCTGCTAAGGATAGCTGCGGTGTCTGCTGTCATTCTTTCACCAAATGATGTGCATTCATTGGGATTTCCTGCACATTAACAACAGATCACTTGGTGGGAAAGTTGGGTGGGTGCTGAAAAAGCAAAAAGAACTTTTTTTTTTACCTCTTGCATATCCTTCTGGGCAGACTGTAGTTGCCAAGCCGCTATGGACAGAAATCCCAGGGCTCTGAGTAAAGCAGTGCCACAGGAGAGTTCATTGTTGGGTGTGGGTTGTCATTTCCCATTCATTCATTCATTCACCTAACACTTTATGAACATCTAAACGTTTAGTTTTAAATGGGGGTCTTTCTAATACTTAATGTTTCCCTTCAAAGTCCAGCTGCTGTGGTCACACTATTCCAATAGGAAGCTTTTAGCCATTCCTGCCAAGGAGAAACTCTTCCAAAAGTAAGTGAAGGAATGAACAGCAGAATGTAAGTTTGAACAAGGCCCTGTATGGCTTTCCTACTGTTGTAGGTATATTCCAAGCCACACATGTAAGTAGAGAGAAAGGAAAGAGAGCAACTTAGGCTCTAAAGTTCAGACCTTTGTGGCTGTAATCACTTTTGTGTTCCAAATCACAGAACTGTAGAGGTTGGAAGGGACCTCCAGAGATCATCCAGTCCAACCTCCCTGCCAAGGCAGCATCACCCAGGGCACATGGAACACATCCAGGCAGGTTTTGAAAGTCTCTAGAGAAGGACACTCCACAACCTCTCTGGGCAGCCTGTTCCAGTGCTCCATGACCCTCAATATAAAGAAGTTTCTCCTTATGTTGAGGCGAAACCTTCTATGTTCCAATTTGTAGCAATTGCTCCTTGTCTTATTCATAGAATCACAATCATAGAATGGTTTAGGTTGGAAGGGACCTCAAGGAACATCCAGCTCCAACCCCCTGCCATAGGCAGGGACACCTCCCACTAGAGCAGGCTGCTCAAGGCCTCATCCAGCCTGGCCTTAAATGCCTCCAGGGAGGAAGCATCCACAACCTCCCTGGGCAACCTGTGCCAGTGTCTCACCACCCTCACTGGAAAGAACTTCCTCCTAACATCCAGTCTAAATCTCCCCTCTGCCAGTTTAAACCCATTCCCCCTCATCCTGACATTCCCAGACCTTGTCAATAGTCCCTCCCCAGCCTTCCTGTACATGTGTGTGCATCTCCATCTATACATGCCTACAGACAGGTGTGTGCATCTCCATCTATAGATTCCTACAGACATGTGTGTGCATCTCTGTCTATAGATGCCTACAGACATGTGTGTGCATCTCCATCTATAGATGCCTACAGACATGTGTGTGCATCTCCATCTATACATGCCTACAGACAGGTGTGTGCATCTCCATCTACAGATGCCTACAGACAGGTGTGTGCATCTCCATCTATACATGCCTACAGACAGGTGTGTGCATCTCCATCTACAGATGCCTACAGACAGGTGTGTGCATCTCCATCTATACATGCCTACAGACAGGTGTGTGCATCTCCATCTACAGATGCCTACAGACAGGTGTGTGCATCTCCATCTATACATGCCTACAGACAGGTGTGTGCATCTCCATCTACAGATGCCTACAGACAGGTGTGTGCATCTCCATCTATACATGCCTATAGATACCTGTTTGTGCCTTTATATGTCTGAATATATGGTACCAGAAGGACAGAGCAAAGATCTTGGATACTGGGAGATGAACACAGATTGCTATTAGTATGGATTGTGAAAAATTTCTCATTGCCAGTTCTTTTCCTTGATGCTTCACACACAAGGAAAGCTGGCCCAGGTCTGTGGATCACAGAGGATACAGAGGCTGAGGGAGCTGGGGGTGTGCATCCTGCAGAAGAGGAGGCTCAGGGGGCACCTCATTGCTGTCTACAACCTCCTTGGGCAACCCGTTCCAGTGTCTTACCACCCTCACTGTAAAGAACTTCCTCCTTGTTGCTGATCAGCAAAAAGAGATTGGCCCCAGCCACTTGACATCCACCCTCAGATATTTTATACACTCTCAGTCTTCTCCAGACTAAACAGCCCCAGGTTTCTCAGTCTCTCTCTCTACCCTGGGGGAGATGCTCAAGTGTCCCAGTCATCCTCATGGCTCTCTGCTGGACTTTCTCCAGCAGGTCTCTGTCTCTCTTGAACTGGGGAGCCCAAAACTGGACACAGTATTCCAGGTGTGGTCTCACCAGCTTCTGTCAGAGTGAACAATTTGGTTACTTCTAGGTGAAATGAAATCAGTCTGGTCCTATTTGTGAAGCACTTTGGTGCATGAACTCTAAATGCTGTGCCTGGACAGCAAGCTGAGCAGACAGCCTGAGGCTGGACTGGCTGCTGGGCATAAACCAGTTCAAAGTCCCACACAGAAACTTGCACTGCAACTTGACTGGATCACAGCTCACAGGATGTTAGGGGTTGGAGGGGACCCAAGGAGATCATCGAGTCCAACTCCCCCTGCCAGAGCAGGACAATCCTATCTAACACAGATCACAGAGGAACACATCCAGACAGGCCTTGAAAGTCTCCAGTCTCCATATTCAGAAAGCCCTTTACACAGTCCCTGAGGACACATACTGCTTAAGCTGATCATACAATAAATAATAGTAGTATTAATTAGGTTAATCATCCAGGATAACATCCCAGGATAACATTTTTGTTGGTGTACATCATTTCAAAGCTTTGTGGAATCAAACTGTCCATGTGATGTTATTAATTCCATATCTAGGCTCAGATTCTACCTGAAATCCAAGGAAGCATTGGCTTCTTTTGCAGAAATGCCAATCACTGCTGTTCTCCTCAGCATCTTCTCACACACATACCCCCAGATCCAAAGAATTAATAGGGAGGACTGAAGGGTGAGAACATTCTTTCAACTTAGCATTGTAAAAACGTTGCTGTTTGCCACCGAGAAAATCCTTCACCCACTTTGCTTCCTAATCCATGGCCAAGAGGAGGCTGGGAAAGGAGCACATCTGAGCAGCATCCCATAAAGTTCATAGAATCATAGAATCAGTCAGGGTTGGAAGGGACCACAAGGATCAGCCAGTTTCTACCCCCCTGCCATGCCCAGGGACACCCTACCCTAGAGCAGGCTGNACAGCCCCAACTCTTTCAGTCTGTGCTCACAGCAGAGCTGCTGCAGCCCTCTGAGCATCCTCATGGCCCTTCTCTGGACACACTCCAGCATCTCCACATCCCTCTTGTAATGTAGGCTCCAGACCCGGATGCAGTACTCCAGGTGAGGTCTCAGCAGAGTGGAGTAGAGAGGGAGAATCACCTCCTTGGCCCTGCTGGCCACACTTCTCCTGCTGCAGCCCAGGCTCTCAATGCCCCTCCAGGCTGCAAGTGCACACTGCTGGCTCATGTTGAGCTTCTCATCCAGCAGCACCCCCAAATCCCTCTCCTCAGGGCTGCTCTCCAGTCAATCATTGCCCAGCCTGGATTCATACTTGGGATTGCCTCGACCCAGATGCAGGACACTGCACTTGGTCTTGTTGAACCTCATGAGGCTGGCTTGTGCCCACCTCTCCAGCCTGGCCAGGTCCCTCTGGATGGCATCCCTGCCCTCTGGCATGTCTGCTGCACCACACAGCCTGGTTCAGCCTCTCCTCCCTTCTCAACCAGGAGAAAGAGTAGCTACAGCTGAGGTCCCCATGATGAACCCCAGCCAGCCCACTTGGCTAATTAACAGGGTTGCTATGATTATTCAGGCAGCCCATGATTATTCATAGCCCAGGACCTTTGCTCCCAGCCAAGCTCCAGGAAGTGATGATCAACAGAAAAGAATGAGTCATGGTATCAACTGGCCTAAAACTTTTATGTACAGCTTTTTCTTCCCCCCCCCCCAGGGATTTGAGGCAGGTGGAAAGAGAGATGAGGAAGAGATGTTTGTACATTACTGGCCATAGGGAGCAAGACTGATCTCACAATGACAGCACAAAACAAGCCATATGAATAAAACTTTCAGATGGAGATGATATGAAGAGAAAAATCAATATGTTGAAAACACATAAATAGAGAATTAATGGAGAGGGCTTTTATGGAGTGCTTAGCTGCAAATAACAGAACTAGGCAAAACAGGAGAGGGCTTCATCATCTCTTTTTCTCCTTTGTATTTTTTCAGGTCACCCTGGCTTACAAAAATCAAGTTGTATTTCTTCTGCTTTGCTTCCTGTAAAATCAATAAGAGCAATCAATTAAAACTTGTTTTGTGCCAGCAGGCTATTGTTTGTGATAATAGTGCAGGGAGCTGAAAGTAGATTGCTTTATTTCCTTGACCTCCTCATCACTCACATAAATACTGTGTCTGTTTCATCTACAACCTGAAACAAATCTGGGTTGGTTTTTAAGTTCTATGAAGGAAGATTAGACATTCTCAGACGCTGCAAAACATTTGGAGTATCTGCTTTCAGCATCACCAGAGCTGGCAGGGAGATAGGATCTGATTTATGCCTAACTCAGTGAAAAATTCCCAGTATCAAGCACAGGCCAGGTTTTGTATTTTGTATTTATAACCAGGTTGGGAGAGACCTCCAAGATCATCCAGCCCAACCTAGCACCCAGCCCTGTCCAATCAACTAGACCATGGCACTAAGTGCCTCATCCAGGCTTTGCTTCAACACCTCCAGGCACAGCAACTCCACCACCTCCCTGGGCAGCCCATTCCAATGCCAATCACTCTCTCTGCCAACAACTTCCTCCTAACATCCAGCCTAGACCTGCCCTGGCACAACTTGAGACTGTGTCCCCTTGTTCTGTTGCTGGTTGCCTGG
>WAAF01007017.1:52550-62654 GCA_013400475.1 Tricholaema leucomelas
GAGATGCACACACATGTCTATAGGTATCTACAGACAGAGATGCACACACATGTAGTTGTTTGGATAGAGGTATAGAGGCAAAGGCAGAGACCTCACAGTGAAATCGTTTCACATCTCAAGTTGGTACAAAACTTAGTGCTGCTTTTCTATTCCCAAAAGCCCTGAAGACACTGAACCAATGCTGGAGGAGACTTTTCCTCAGCAGCTGGTCTTTTAAACCTGTATGTTAGGAAAAAAACCCCAAACAAACCCAAAAAGCAGACAACAAACTTAGGAAAAGCAGAGCAAAGGATATGAGGTTAACAGAAGATCAACTACAGCCCAGCTATGCACACAGCTTGTCCGGGGGTGGGGTTGCATTAGATCTGAAAACAGAAGGGTTTGTCAACTGGAGATGGGCAAGTTATGCAACTATTTGAACATGAGCATGCCTGCCTGCCTGCCTGCCTGCCTCAGAAAGGAGATTAGGGACTTGAATACACTTTTATACCTGCTAAATAATTAGTATCAAATAACCGAGTCCACGCCGCACTTTTCCTCTCAAAAGCAAAACGTGAATGAATTGTTTGTTAATTTAGACACAAAGGCTGGGATGTTTAAAGAGCTCTGACAGCCTCACACAAGACTTTCCCTGAGATGTGGCTTACACTGCTTTTACACACTCACTATAAAGGGGCATTACATCTCTTCTGCCCACTGCCCAACACTGGTCCTCGCAGCCGGCTGTAAAGCACCTGGCCCAGCCTTTGCCAGTCCCACAGCTCAGTGAGCTGATGGACCCTGGCCACAGGCCAGCCACTTTAATTCTATTCCTTGTATAATGCTTTGCTGATTTTCTTGTTGATGATTTTTTGTTGGGGGGGGTTGGTTTGTTTGTTTGTTTCCCCAAAGAAATCCATCTCATACCTTATCTGAGACTATTAGGGTCAAAAACAACCCCTGTGTTCTACCCAGGTCTGATGTCCAAAGGGTTAAACCTAGGGCTAGAAAATTGAAAGCAGAGCTGAAGAGGCACAAACCATTAAATTGCCCTGTCTGGGTCTTTCTGACACTTTTAGCTCTGTTAACAGCTATTATTCTAGGTTTGTCTGCTTAGCATCTCTGAGCTATTTAGTACTGGGGAACAGATCCTAATACACATCACAACATCCAAACACAGCCATCACCCAAAATAATCTCATCACCCTTTACCTGCATCACTATTTTCCTCCTCTCAGCACTTAGGCAGAAATAGAACTCAGTGCAAGTGAACTTCCAGGATTTTCTTACACACCTACCAGAAAGTGTTGCGTTTTTTGACCTCCTGAGCACAGCAAAAACTCTTCTGATCACAGATTCGTTCTCTTTGTGCTTTCCTACTTCAGGCTGTCTTTGCTGGGAAGACACCCGAAGCTGATGCAAGGAGAAAGACAGGTTCTTTCTGGCAGCTGATCATACTTCTCTGCTTATTAATTGCATACTGCAGAATGCCTTTAGTTTAATAAACTCTGTGAATGTCACAAGGAAAGAAAATTCATAATCAACACCTCCATAACCTCACTGTATCCAGCAGGCCTCCAGCAGTGGCTGGGAACTCACCAGGATCCACTGAAGTAACAAACCACAGAGCAGAGAACTGACTGTTTATCACCATTTCCAGACACGCTCTTAAACAGTCTGATTTTATTATACTTCCAGTGTTCATACAGCAAATCAAAGTGCTTTCAAAGAAACTAGAGTTACCCAATTAGCCAGAATGAGACAGCAGGGGAAAAAAAAACACAGTAGATAGGAAAACAGCCTTGCTCCCCATTCCAGATGTGTTAAAAAAAGCCTGGGTGAACACTTAGATTTTGCTCTGTTGCTTTTTTCACCTCCAAAGTGAGGAAATTATAGCTGCTAAATATTCTTGGAGCCAAAATGATCCTTCTTTGCTGAGTCCTTGACGTTATTTTCAAGCATGACCTCTGCCTCCCTGGAGAGATATTTTATGTAGCTGCTGAAACTTGGGTGACCCTCTGGTGAGCAGATCAGAGGCAGGGCTAGCCTGGAAGGAAAGCAAGGAAGCTCAGAATTCGTAGACCTGAGCAGAAAGCAGTAGCAGACTACTTCAGTGGCTCCCGGATGGTGCTCCCTACAGCTGCAATTTGTGCAAGGATCAGAAATGCTCAGGCCAGTTTGAATCCTACCTTTAGGGAGTGCTGCTTACAAAGACAAAAAAAAAATATGAATATGCTTTTTTTTTTCCCAGCCTTTTCAGCTATCACAGACCTTGAAGAACTGAGGGGGAAAAAAAGCCACAACTGCTACACTCAACATAATCATTCTTAAAATCCTCTTGACTGCTTCATCTACCTTTTCTATCTCCCTAATGCCTCTTCTTCTTTCAATTTTGCTTTCAGTTTGTGAAGTTCTGAAGGAAATTCTTTCTGCATGGGTGAATAACAAATATCCTCATCCCCACTTCACTCATATGTTCTCCTGGCAGAAGTCCCAGGCCTGGGAATATTAAGCCGTCAAGCAGGTAACAGCATTTGGCTTAAGACTCAGGATCCTTGCAAGAACTTGCACTGATTGGATTTGAAACATTAACAGAAAATTCAGTGGGACAAAATTTCCAGTAACTGAAACCCTCTATCACTCTTAAAGATCCATCAGGGCCAGGGACAAGCGAGTGAGATTGGATCAGGAGGGATTTTTCCCCCTCCCTAATCCTTGTTCTTTCTTCCTTTCCATGTCTTTTCCTGGAATATGCTGCTAACATCTTGCAAAAATCTTTCTTTGCTCCCATTTAACAACCTGTTAAGTAGCCCAGGTAGTGTTTAAGCTGTGGTTGTGTGTTAGGCTCAATGTCTAGGTCTTGCCCTGGATGTTACTAGTAAAGTTCATGGCTCAAAATCATCCCAAGTGTATTTTTATGGGGAAAGCTCAGGTGCTTTGCCCCATATTCCTCTTACCTGCTTTTCAGTGTATTTAAGTTAGGCTGTAAATGTTTTGAAATAGGTTTTCCATAGCTACATTTCTTGAAACTTCAGTCTGTGTTGAGTCTGTCAATATTAATTCCATAAAAACCTGCCTTTCTCTCTCTTGGAGTGAAAAATACAGACCTAGCATCTCCCATGGCTGCAGCCCTCACAGCTCCCCAGTCTCTTTCACAGAATCACAGAGTTAACCAGGCTGGAAGATCATCTAGTCCAACCTAATAGCTCTCTTTTCCCAGGAAACCAGCAACAGAATGAGGGGACACAGCCTCAAGTTGTGCCAGGGGGAGGAATAGGCTGGATGTTAGGAGGAAGTTGTTGCCAGAAAGTGATTGGCATCGGAATGGGCTGCCCAGGGAGGTGGTGGAGTTGCCGTTCCTGGAGGTGTTGAAGCAAAGCCTGGATGAGGCACTTAGTGCCATGGTCTGGTTGACTGGCTAGGGCTGGGTGCTAGGTTGGACTGGATGATCTTGGAGGTCTCTTCCAACCTCATTGATTCTATTATTGGACAGGGCTGGGTACTAGGTTGGACTGGATATACTTGGAGGTCTCTTCCAACCTGGTTGATTCTGTGATTCTGTAGTGTCCTACAAAACTCACAGGATTACTACGTTGCACAGGTAGAGAGTCTCCAAAAATGCTGTGTTTAGGCTTTGTGAGAGGAAATGAAATCACACCTCTAAGTTTAATATTGCTTCTTTATCCATTTCCTTGCTATTAACTTTCACATTAGGGTGATTGGGATTTCTTTTTTCTTGGGTTTTAGTTTTTGGTTAGGTTTGGGGTTTTGTTGAGTTGTTTTGTTTTTGTTTTTGTTTTTTTAACTCCCATTATTTTGATTTATTATCTTTGGAATTTATTTGTTCCCATCTTAATCCTGCTTGGTAAGAAATTACATCTCACCGTTTTCCTGCCTGGAAAAGCTTTGTCATTTCCAAGCACACACAAACACACACCGTTAGCACAGCACAAAAGCCATGGGCAGGCTTCTCCTTGATTGCTTCCCTAAATGGTGTCAGCAAAGAAAAAGCAGATGTCGGAGGCACAGCTCTTAAAGGCAAAACAGACCAAATTAAAGGAAAATGAAAAGATGTTAGGGTAAATTCACTCACTCTTCAAACAAACTCATATTCCCTATCTAGGGCTTTGGTTAAAAATTACCATTCCTTCAACAGAAATATTCAGGAGTGTTTATGATCTGCCAGATGATTGGAGTGTAATAAATGTAATTTTGCAAGCTTGTAAAATATCTTGACATTGCCTTAAAGAAACCACAATAAACTAACCGGGGTGGGGGGGGGTGGGGGGTTGCTTTATTTCTATTTCTAGACCTTATTAAAGCAGTATGCAGAAGAAGCAGCAGCAAAACAAGGCAAGTCGAGCTGTTGCAACACTAGAAATAACTGAAAATAGCTTAAAAATCAATTCTGTTGTAGGCAACAGTCCATTAAACCCCAGTCTATGCCTCTTTAAGCTTTGCTACGAGCCAGATGCTTATCTCAGGCGCAGGCAGAGTGCCCATTTACTTCAATAGGAGCCGCGCATGCAGATCGTGAAGCAGAATTTGGTCTGGTGGTGTTCATTAAGGGCTTCTGAACTTAAGATGTTACTTTGACGTTCCAGAAGAGACCTGTAGCACAGATAAGCTTCTGTTGATTCCTGGTGAAGCTATCTCTAGTGCTGCTTTGGGGCAAGTCCCAACAGTCAGCCTGCTAGTGTTCCCCTCAAGCATGACATGCACCTACAGAACAACCAAGACATTGAACTTTTTGATTGACGGAGCCTTACAGAAAGGATGCACCGAAAAGAGCAATCATTGCAACATCCTGGCAAACCCCATCCTGCATTGAAGTTCCCTTTTCATCTGAAGGGTGAGGAGCGTGCCAGGATTATAAATGACTTCTAAATGGCTGTTGCAGGTACACAAACATGCACAATGTTCTAGGAAGTGAAGTGCTACAACCTCCATCTCAAGAGCCTCACCAGCACGCGCTCCTGGCAGCTTCCCAGATGCTCAGAGGCAGTGGCTGGAGCTGTGGCAGCACTTAGTTGTCTACCTCCCTCACCCACCTCCACCCTCCCAAGGATGGTGCCGGCGGAGGTCTAGGCTGGATGTTAGGAGGAAGTTCTTCACAGAGAGAGTGATTGGCATTGGAATGGGCTGCCCAGGGAGGTGGTGGAGTCACCGTCCCTGGGGGTGTTCAGGAAAAGCCTGGATGAGGCACTTAGTGCCATGGTCTGGTTGACTGGCTAGGGCTGGGTGCTAGGTTGGACTGGATGAGCTTGGAGGTCTCTTCCAACCTGGTTGATTCTATTCTATTCTATTCATCAAGTAGATCACAGACCTGAGTGTTAGGCCCTCTCCAGCTTCGGGCCAGCTCACAGCCTTGTTGTGGCTTATGGAATAACTTAGCCTCAAGAACCCCATCAGTCATCTCTCCTCTTCTCCTCCCTAGCCCACCTTGGATGACCCTTCTGCAATGAGAAGGGTTTAATCCCTAAGAGAGCATTTCCATAGAAACTGAAACACTGTCAAGGTTCAGGAGCAAATGAAAGGATGGAATAATTTTCCATGTTTGTCAGCTTTGGCACAATTTGCAGTGTTCCAGTGACTGCTGCTCTTATGCTCTAAAAAGAAGTGTTGGGTTTTTTTCTAAGGTACTGAATTTGTTCTCATGCCCTAATTTATACATTGTCTTCTGGCTTTGTCAGGGTTGTCACATCACTTCACTCTTCCTCCCCCCCTGCTCCATCATCCTGGATAAAAGAGGTTGGGGTTTTTTTGTACTTGGGATTTCTGCATTTTTGGGGGTTAGAAATCTCATACGCTGATACCAGCACAATCTGTGTGGCCCACTGGGCTCCTCTGCCATTAACAGAATCACAGAATCAACCAGGTTGGAAGAGACCTCCAAGCTCATCCAGCCCAACCTAGCACCCAGCTCTAGCCAGTCAACCAGACCATGGCACTAAGTGCCTCATCCAGGCTTTGCTTGAACACCTCCAGGGACAGCAACTCCACCACCTCCCTGGGCAGCCCATTCCAATGCCAATCACTCTCTCTGCCAAGAATTTCCTCCTAACATCCAGCCTATACTTCCCCTGGCAAAACTTGGGACTGTGTCCCCTCATTCTGTTGCTGGTTGTCTGGGACAAGAGACCAGCTCCACCTGGCTACAACCTCCTTTCAGGTAGCTATAGATGAGTGCCACTGTTTACACCCTGAAATCAATGGTACACAACACTTGACCTCCTAGAAGAAGCTGCTGAGGAGCAGGTACACGGACATCTTTCCCAGCCTTCATCCAAGGAAGGTGGCCTCCACCAAAGGAAACTGATGGGCAGCTGGAACTGGTGACTTTCTGATTTTGAAACATTTCTAAGGTGTTTCTGATGTAAATCACCACTCTTTATCAGAGAGAGATGAAGGCCTGGGTCTTTCCTCCTGCCCCTCCATCAGTTCCCCATGCAGGAACAAAGTCAGTAGTTGGAGGCTGCTACTTTTCATTGCAGCCCAGGCCAGCAGGGAGTCAATGCTCCCATCTAACACATCATCTCCAACATGCACATCTAAAAGGGAGAGCAAACACAGTATTCCTAGTACTCAGAAGCAGACCAAGCAGATCATATCCCTATCCATCCTCCTCTGTTCACCTTCTTTGAAGATGCTGCAATGCAAATGACCATGTTCACCCACCATGAGAGCCCACTCCAGTCCTCTGCTGCATGGGTGAACCAGCACAGTCCTTCAGGTTAAAACAACCAACATGCACTCAAGCTGTGGTGAGCCCTATCCTGCTGTGATTCTCTATCTAGGAATCCTTTCCATCCCTGTGCCAGAGATTCAACCTCTGCAGAGAGCAAACCTGCAGGAGCAGAATTTTTCTGATGCTAGGTGCTGAATAACACAATGAAATAAAAACTCTCTCTCACTCTTCCCATAGCACCTGCTCTTTGAGGGCCAGACATGAGAAAAAGGCACCTTATTATGCCTCTGCAGCTTGTAACCCCAGAGATCAGACTTTACACTCCTGGGGAGAAGAGCTCAAAGGCTTTCCCCATGATGACAAAAACTTTATGATGGAGGCAGGAGAGAAGCATTGTGTTGCAGACTCCTGTTTCTTAGACCTAGCATTGCTTTTATTGAACAGTCTTGCTCTCCATGAGTCCTGCTGCTCCTTCACTGGCAAGAGAAAATAGCTACTTACATTTTTACACCATATCCCAGGCAGAGGCACTGAAAATTCACATCATCAGACCAATGTTTTAGCTGCAGTTTGACAATAGATTCATTAAAATGGCCCTGAAGATCTGGATTACAAACAAAGCAATTAACAACAATCAAAATTCACAACCTATTAAAACTATTTTGGGAGCCAAACCCTCAGTGGCATCTCCAAAGGTCACCTCAGAAGGGCACAGCAGCTGCTATCAACACAGCCCATGGTTCCTTGGCTCTGGTCAGTGTCAAATCCATTCCCCAGCACACACCCCAAAGCAGCCCTTGAGTCAATCCATGTATTTCCATCTCCCAATTAATTAATTCGGCAGCTGGCTGACACCACACCCTCCTTCCCTGGCCACACTCATTATGCTGGGCCCAGAGGAAGGGGGGGGGGGTGCAGATGCTGCTGCACTCTGATTCCTAGCATCCTAGCATACGCCTGGAGTGCTGCACTAGCTGACTGGTGTGGGGGATTGCTCCCGTTTTGAGGCTGAGGCTGCTTCAGACAGCCTTGGGAAAGGTCAGAAGCAGCAGCCCTGACACATACAGACCTGGCAATAATCTCTGTCCCAGCCTTGCAAACCAAACTACAAGAGAATTCGACGATTTTCCACAGTTCTGTTGGCTCCCTGCGCCTCGCTCTTGGACTTTCTGGGCTGCCATGGTTCCCCACACACCCATCAGAGCGGGGCTGGAGAGGCAGCTGCCACATGACTCAGAAGAGCTGCGTTCACCCAGGTGCACCAGCCTGGAAAGGTTCTCTGCAGGCAGTGACAGTGATCACAGCCAAGCCTGTTGGCTTTTCCTGCAGCTTGTTTTAAACTGTTTTAAATCCCAAACTTGGAAATGACAATGACTGGACTCAGGCTCCAGCCAGTCCCTTCCCATCACTTGCAGTTTTAAGGAACAGCAGCTCTGTTGCTGGGGGACACAGGTGTGCTGCTTATTGTTCCTGATGTTCCTCCAGCAACAAAGCAACTTGTTGTGTTACCTACTCTTCTTTTGTCACCTTTCATAGAATCACAGAATGGTTTAGGTTGGAAGGGACCTCAAAGCTCAGCCAGTTCCAACCCCATGCCATAGGCAGGGACACCTCCCACTAGAATAGGTCGCTCAAGGCCTCATCCAACCTGGCCTTGAACACCTCCAAGGAGGGAGCAGCCACAACCTTTCTCTTCTTTCACCTTTCTCTTCTTTCACTTCCCTTTCCCTTCCCCTTTTCTTCCCTTCCCTTCCCCTTTCCTTTCTCCTTTCCTTTTTCCTTTCCTTCCTCCTTTCCTTTTTCCTTTCCTTTCTCCTTTCCTTTTTCCTTTCCTTCCTCCTTTCCTTTTTCCTTTCCTTTCTCCTTTCCTTTTTTCTTTCCTTTCTCCTCTCCTTTCTCTCTCCCTTTTCCTTTCCTTTCCTTTCTCCTTTCCTTTCTCTTTCCCTTTCTCTTTCCTTTCCTTTCTCCTTTCCTTTTTCCTTTCCTTCCTCCTTTCCTTTTTCCTTTCCTTTCTCCTTTCCTTTCTCCTTTCCTTTTTCCTTTCCTTTCTCCATTTTCCTTTCCTTTATCCTTTCCTTTCACTTTCCCTTTCCCTTCCTTGCCCTTCTTTTCCCCATTTGCCAAAACCTCACTGCCCTGCAAGAGCTTTGGATACTCTGGCACAGCTCCAGCAATCTCTTCAAGTATGACCATCCAGGCTATGGTGGATGCAAAACTCCTCTATATACTCCTAAGTATATATACCCCAAAATACAATTTGCTCTATTAACTGCCCCATCTCTAGAAACTATTGAGGCTTCTCTTGAACACTTCATGGTGTCAGTGACTTTTATTCCCTATCTTTTCTAGGGGTGCCAGTAACTCTCTGGGGCTGGAAATAATGCTGGCATGGCAGCAAGCTCCTTCCACAAACAAGAGGCAAGCAAGTCAGCTGACAATAAATTGTGCAGTGTGGTAGTTAGATAATAGAGATACTACACTCCCAGGCTTTGGTTTTAAGAAGTTTTGAATTTCTAGATAACTGTGTCATGCCCCAAAGTTTTAATCACAAAACAGAGCAGTCTTTACCTTAACTATTCACGTTGAGGTTTTCAAGGTTCTTTGTCTTTGTGTTCCTATTCTATGAACTCGTCAAGCATCAAAGTTTGGAGGGTTTGCTGGTTGGTTGGTTTTTTTTTCAGCTTGTGTTCTGAATATATTGCAGTTGGCATCATACCATAAAGCACTTTGGCAGTCAAACAAATAGCTTTACATGAAACCCAGCAGAACCATGGGTTATTGAAATGTGCTTCCTGTACACGCCTGGAATTCCCCTTATTAGCAGAGTGTTTTCTAATCTGGCCAAAATGTATCAGACCAAAACCACAATGAATTTTCCCTCTTGTCCATCCAAGGTAGTCAAGCATTTCGCTCCAACAGTTTTGAAGAGCCCCCTAGTAACACAAAGGGAAAGGAAACACTCAAAATCTCTGAATGTATAATCTTTTTGGCCCCGTCGACTTCTAGAATAGAATAGAATGGAATCACCCAGGTTGGAAGAGACCTCCAAGATCATCCAGTCCAACCTAGCACCCAGCCCTAGCCAATCAACCAGACCATGGCACTAAGTGCCCCAGCCAGGCTTTGCTTCAACACCCCCAGGGACAGTGACTCCACCACCTCCCTGGGCAGCCCATTCCAATGCCAATCACTCTCTCTCTGAAGAACTTCCTCCTAACATCCAGCCTATACTTCCCCCGGCACAGCTTGAGGCTGTGTCCCCTTGTTCTGTTGCTGGTTGTCTGGGAGAAGAGCCCAACCCCACCTGGCTACAGCCTCCCTTCAGGTAGTTGTAGACAGCAATGAGCTCTGCCCTGAGCCTCCTCTTCTGCAGGCTGCACACCCCCAGCTCCCTCAGCCTCTCCTCGTAGGGTTTGTGTTCCAGGCCCCTCACCAGC
>WAAF01007017.1:69344-83214 GCA_013400475.1 Tricholaema leucomelas
CAGTGGTAGAAGAACCTCCCTTGTCCTGCTGGCCACACTGCTCCTGATCCAGGCCAGGATGCCATGGGCTGTGCTGCCCACCTGGGCACTCTGCTGGCTTGTACTTTTTCAAATCAAACTTGAAACAAACCTGAAGATTCTTCCAGAATGCTGGTTTACTAATGAAGGGCAACTGTAGCTGAAGCAAGCAACACCATGTGTCCACACTTTGAAAATGTCTGAAATAGCTTCCCCAGTCCTACTGGAGAAGAAAATCTTTCTCCCTCTCTAGGGACCCCTGTGGAAACAAGAGAAGATGAACATTTTACATGACAGGAAGAACAATTGCTCTGCAGCTGCTGCCCTGACCCTCAGGCTACCCTAGAGTCACGGCCCACTTCTTTTCCCCTGTAGGGGTCTTTTGGCTAATGTATCCATTTAGTTTACAGCCCAAGTATAAATCCTATTTTATGCCAACTGGCTGAGATTTTCATGGCAGGTTGCTACCTATCAGGGCAGCCTGCACATTACCATACAATAAAATACCTCCATTTAAACCCCCTTCTGGCATGGCATGGAATTTGAGGGATTTGTCTTGTGAAATCTTTGTCCTCATGATGTGATTGATAAAACTCCTAGGGCCAGGAAGCTGCCATTGGTCCATTTCTTCGTTCGGTGTATCTGGAAGGAGGGACTTGGTTAGTCCATATGTTAACTTTGCTAACATCCAAGAGTTAACATTCATCAGCTTTCAGAACCAACACACAACACAAAATATTGCTAGGAATAGGATGCAGACATGAAACACTCCATGCACACTCAGTCAGTCACCAATGCTGCCCATGATACGCATTCTCGCAGCAGCTTCCATGTGAAACCCTTTACCAGGATTAGTTAAGCTTCTCACAACACATCTACAGGCTGGATGTTAGGAGGAAGTTCTTCACAGAGGGAGTGGTTTGCCATTGGAATGGGCTGCCCAGGGAGGTGGTGGAGTCACTGTGCCTGGGGGTGTTCAGGAAAAGACTGGGTGAGGCACTTAGTGCCATGGTCTGGTTGACTGGATAGGGCTGGGTGCTAGGTTGGACTGGATGATCTTGGAGGTCTCTTCCAACCTGACTGATTCTATTCTATTCTATGAAGATGGCAGAGCCTTCAGCAGCTAGCACTGAATATAGAAGGGAAAAGTCCTGATGCAGCATGAAATATTGGCCTTTTTAAGGCCAAAAGATGTTTTCATTCCAACTTAAACAGGAACAGAAATTGAACTCATTTGCTTTCTCCCTTTCTTCCTTTTAGCCTATGCAACCAAAGGCCCTTTCTACTCCTCCTCTCCTTCTGGCTCTTCTCCAGCTCCTACACATGCAACAGGGATTGATTACAATAAAATATGCTGATATTGAAAATCTGCCCATTATTAATAAGGGAGATGACTCATTACTCCTTCAGTGTGATGTTAACATCAGAATAAAGCTAGCCTTTTATTGCTATGGAGTTTCTGTTTGTTTACTTCAGGGCTCAGTTGTTTTCTTGCCAATGGTTTAGAGCTGTAATAAAGTAAGATCATTACAAGGGCTGCTGTAGCAACACCAGTTTGACCCTTGTTCCTTCCAGACAGTGACAGTTTTTTCCATTCTTCTGAACTAGAGCAGGGACAATCCCACTGTAAATCACTGGAAACTTCCATGTGCCCTGTTGTTGTTTCACATCATCGGATGAGGACTCCTCCATAACTGTACAATTCACTATGGTTTAGCCTAGGTGGAGAGTCCTTTAATGTCTTTAGGCTAGAGGTAACAAATACAAAGTCCATAACACCACCATGTGACAGTCCATGCTGGACACTGAGTGGCTGCAAAACTTTCTCTCCTCCTCCTTTTTGAATCCCAGTGCTCATTAAATGAACATTTTGACTGCAGAACTAGAGTAGAGGTAGAAAATAGAATAGAATAGAATAGAATAGAATAGACCAGGTTGGAAGAGACCTCCAACATCATCCAGTCCAATCTAGCACCCAGCCCTAGACAATCAACCAGACCATGGCACTAAGTGCCCCAGACAGGCTTTGCTTCAATACCTCCAGGGACAGTGACTCCACCACCTCCCTGGGCAGCCCATTCCAATGCCAATCACTCTCTCTGCCAACAACTTCCTCCTAACATCCAGCCTAGACCTCCCCCAGCACAACTTGAGGCTGTGCCCCCTTCTTCTGTTGGTGGCTGCCTGGCAGAAGAGACCAACCTCACCTGGCTAAAGCCTCCTTTCAGGTAGTTGTAGACAGCAAGAGAGCAGAGACTGAGACTAAGAAGGCACTGGGACAGTGATGGCAAAGCACACAGCACTCACGTGTCTGACCACAAAACAAGGGCATTCTGACAAATCACAACTGGGATATTAATTTCTCAGATCTTGCAGCTTGAAGCACTCTCTCAAATATGTAGCCAGACTATTTTTGTCAGTGACCTTATTTTATCAAGTGTTTGTGCCTACAAGTGAATTCTCTGCGCATGTTGCGCTCTTTGCCTTTAGGACTGCCTAGAGCCAAAGACATTGTGGAATTGTGAATCACAGGATTTATTCTTACTCTTCACTGGAAAGAAGATGCAAACATATCAAGATTTCCATTTGAAAAATTAGAGGCAAAAGTTCTGTACTAACCTATAGACAAGCAGAACAGGTACTTGTGCTGGACATAGGAAACCTGTCTTCAAGGACACACTCAGCATTTGTCAGACAGGTCTCATAGAATCATAGAATCGACGAAGTTAGGAGAGACCTCCAAGATCATCCAGTCCAACCTAGCACCCAGCCCTAGCCAGTCAACCAGACCATGGCACTAAGTGCTTCAGCCAGGCTTTTTTTGAACACCTCCAGGGACAGCAACTCCACCACCTCCCCGGGCAGCCCATTCCAATGCCAATCACTCTCTCTGCCAACAACTTCCTCCTAACATCCAGCCTAGACCTGTCCCGGCACAACTTGAGACTTTGTCCCCTCATTCTGTTGCTGGTTGCCTGGCAGAAGAGACCAACCCCGACCTGGCTACAGCCTCCCTTCAGGTAGTTGTAGACAGCAATGAGGTCTGCCCTGAGCCTCCTCTTCTCCAGACTAAACAATCCCAGTCATTTCATCCCTGTCTCTCTTCAACTGGGGAGTCCAAAACTGAACACAGTACTAAAGATGAGGTTGTGGAGTCTCCTCCCCTAGAGAGACTCCAACCTCACCTGGACATTGTGATCCTGGGCAACCTGCTCTTGGTTGCCCAGACTAAGTAGAGGAGTTGGACTGGATGACCTCTCGAGGTTGCCTTCCAGCCCCTACCACTCTGTGACTCATGGAGAAGAAATCATTTCCACAGGCAACCTCCTGAACGCGAAGCCCAAGAAAAGAACCCAGCAAACAGGAACAGTCTCCATCACCTCTGCATGCCTTTACCCAAGCTACTTACTCAGGAGGAGGTGCGTGCATGGAAGGCATGCATCTCTCAGCTCTCCCAAAGGTAAACCTGGTGAAGAGGCTGCAGTCTTGTTCCTTATCACAAAGCTTTTTCTGCTTGTTACAGAAAAGCTTTTTTTTAAGTCTAAATGTGAGAAGAAATTTTCTAGGCTGAAATCCGAAATGGACCAGCTGACTGCCTGGCAAAGCTGTGATGGTTTAGGGTGTCCCCCGCCCCCCACACTTTAGAAATCACCCAGACTAGACTCAGTCAGCTCTGGAAATTGAATGAAGCTTATATTTACAGCTGGCCCAATTTACAAGCAGATATTTACAGTATATACAGTTATAGACAAAAATATACAAGGTGAAAAGGTAAAATACAGACACAAGTCCCCTCCCAGAAACCTGAGTCCCCAGGAGGGACTCTCAACCACCCTCTCACCTTCCCCCTACCCCTCTCAACCTTACCCCAGACCCAAGGAAGAATGGAGGCCAAGAGGGTTAAAAAGCAAGGTGAAGCAGCCAAGCAAAAGGAGGGTGAGGTTAGAAAGCAAGATGGAGTTCAGCCAGCAGCCACGAACTCCCCAGCAGGCAAGGAGAAAGAACAGCCCAGCACGAAGTGCCCAAGCGAAGTGCCCAAGCAAAAGTGACCTAATCTTTGTTTTGCCTTTCTTTTGCACACATCTCAGCAAGACTGTGAGGGAAGTAGACCTCACCATTGTTTTCATTTCTCAGCCTATCATCTAGTTCTTCTCACCAAAGCATGCTAGCTAGGCTCAAACTAGCACAAAAGCCCATACTTCATAAACTCTGCCTCTCAATTGAGACTCACTTCTCCTTAAGGCAAGCATCTAGCAAATTGCAGGAAACACCTCGTCCCATTAATGCCACTTTCCCTTAGAATCCTTCAATGTGTCTTTTTCATTAAACCCCCAATTCTTGACAAACCGAACGCAAGATCTGGTGACAAAGAGGTTGTAATTAATCTGGCGAGAGCAGTCAGAGAAATCCATGTAATTGAAGGTGAATGTATGAATAAGGAGACTAATGCTACAGAACTTCCAGTCTTTTCTGTGGCATTAATACTACAGAGACCCATAAAAGATTAATCAAGATAAGCAATCAATAACTTCTCCAGCGCTAATAAGCACTGCCATGTTCCATGATATGTTGAGCAGTTTATCATGTTTAACCGTATGAAGATTTATAGGAAATCCATTGTTGAAACCAAAGGATGAGGTAATGCACCACTTAGTAAATGAAGTGCAATTAGAATTTATGCTTGATATTATGCATTCAAAAGATCTGTGAAGAAAAAAAAAAAGAATCATTTTGATTTCCTCTTTTTGAAGGGAAGGAACCGAAGGTACCAGTGGCACAGCTCAGTCAGCAGTCCTGGGAGAAGAGTGAAGACAGCAGTGGTGTTCCTCAAGTTAATGTCTGCTCTCAAGTGAAAGGTGATGAAATAACCTTAAACAAAAGAAAAAGAATTGTTAAGCTCTCTTCTCACTTCGTTTTACTCAGCACTCAAACTTTGCTGGAAAATTTTGAAAGTTAAATAGCATACCTATTAGGAGCATAAAGGTCTCTGCTATCCATCAACCTGATAGATTTGCAGGTCAGATGAGCCAATGACTTAATGGCTAATTAATAGTCTATAAACTGCAGGTCTCGACCTTTGGGTCACTGCGACAGAGCTCTACGCTACGGCGTATTATTAATTAAAACCATCAAATTATGTGTTTAGCAAATCAATTCTTTAACAATATTAAGATCTCTCAGATGCAGTGAGGTGGTTTGTTATTTACTTTGGTGCGTTTGGGCAGCAAATACATTCCGACAGCCACGCCGCAGGCATCCTTGGCAGCCTTAGCAAAGGTACAGTAGCGGAATCTACGCCAATACTTTAGAACAGAATAGAATCAACCAGGGTGGAAGAGACCTCCAAGATCATCCAGTCCAACCTAGAACCCAGCCCTATCCAGTCAACCAGACCATGGCACTGATGTTCAAGGCAGGATTGGACGTGGCACTTGGTGCCATGGTCTAGCCTTGAGCTCTGTGGTAACGGCTTGGACTTGATGATCTGTGAGGTCTCTTCCAACCTTGGTGATACTGTAAGACTGTGATACTAAGTGCCTCATCCAGTCTCTTCCTGAACACTCTCAGGGACGGTGACTCCACCACCTCCCTGGGCAGCCCATTCTAATGCAAATCACACTCTCTGCCAACAACTTCCTCCTAACATCCAGGCTAGCCTCATTGTGGCTTTCTTGGAGGAAATACTTTGCCAGTCAGATTCTCCTCCAAAGCTCAACAAAAAGTTTAGTTTAAAAATCCTTATGCTCATGGAAATTTCATTCAAAAAAAAAAAAGCTTCAGATCCTGTCTGCTCCCTTGACAAATTGCTAACTCTTAAAAGGCTTGCATTGAAACCAGGAACTCTACATACATCAGGTTGACTTTGCAATGTCCTGCACCACATATTTAAGCATATACCCAGCTGCATGCAGGCATATATGTGTACCAAATCAGTTATCTGCCTCAGTTCTGTTTGTTCCTAAAGCACAGATGATTCATCTCATCCTGTGGCAATGCAAGAGAATCATAGAATCATAGAATTGACCAGGTTGGAAGAGACCTCCAAGATCATCCAGTCCAACCTAGCACCCATTTATGAAGGCTTGGTCAAGAAAAGACTGGATGAGGCACTTAGTGCCATGGTCTGGTTGATTCTATGGTTCTGTGATAAGATGTCAGATATATTAAGACAAGGAAGATATCAGCAACTGCTTTCATTAAGAAAAATACTAAGTTAATGTTAAAGATGCATTGAAGGGGATCCCACTGCTGTGAGAGCTAAACTAAAAGTACCTACGGAACTAAAAGATTGTTTTACCTTCTACACACAGTTCACCTTTTCAGCAGAAGAAAGAATGAAACTACACAGAGAAAACATTAACATCAGTCAGAAAATCCCTGTATATCAGTGACTGACAGCTTTGTTATTCATAGAATCATAGAATCAACCAGCTTGGAAGAGACCTCCAACATCATCCAGTCCAACCTAGCACCCAGCCCTGTCTAATCAACCAGACCATGGCACTAAGTGCCTCATCCAGGCTTTTCTTGAACACCTCCAGGCACGGTGACTCCACCACCTCCCTGGGCAGCCCATTCCAATGGCAAATCACTCTCTCTGTGAAGAACTTCCTCCTAACATCCAGCCTGTTTCATAAGACAGCTTATTTATTTTCACCACTGCTGCTGACAAAGAGGAGTGTATTTAATGCACCATAGAACCATGGAATCATAGATTCAGTCAGGGTTGGAAGGGACCACAAGGATCATCTAGATCCAACCCCCTTGCCAGGGGCAGGGACACCCTACCCTAGATCAGGCTGGCCAGAGCCAGATGTCCATGCTTTGAATTTCCCTTTGGAGGTACCTGCTACTGTCCACTAACAGGAAACTGATGTCTCTACCTTCTGCTGTCCTAGATCCCACCTGAATGAGATGCCTTAAATAAACACCATTATTTACCTCCCTACATGGACCATAAATTATCCCAACAAATGCATCACTATAAATTAAATCAGTATGATAGATACATGCAATTGAGAGGTGTAGCACCTCATTAATTAAGTGGCATGTTCATCTGCAATTAGTAAATAAGCTCTCAACTGTTGGCATGGATAAAGTGTTTAAGGAATAACTGGAGAGTGATTCTTTTTTGAAGGAAAACATAATTCATTCTAACCTAAAACTCAGAGCTTGCTCTGACTCACCCAAAATAACATTTTTCCAAACAAATATACTATCCATAATGGAATGGAAGGGTTATTAAGGTTATGTTAGTGACAGACTTTGCTGGTACATCACTTTTGTTACATTACCTAGTTGTTTTTAACCAGTTTTACTTGGGAGTGGTCACCTGTAATTGACCATATAAATACTCACTTCAGGGAGAAAGTGTTCCACAAACATTCACAACTGAGGCAAGTTTGTTTGCAAAGTATAATCTTCTCCTTCCCTACGTGAGTAACAGGAGTAAAATTTTCTATAAAGCATCATTCTGTCTGACAAAGAAGTCACAGAAGGGTTTAGGTTGGAAAGGATCTCACAGGTCATGCAGTCCCATAGGCAGGGACACCTAGAATCATAGAATCAACCAGGTTGGAAGAGACCTCCAACATCATCCAGTCCAACCTAGCACCCAGCCCTAGACAATCAACCAGATCACAATACTAAGTGCCTCATCCAGGCTTATCTTCAATACCTTCAGGGATGGCAACTCCACCACCTCCCTGGGCAGCCCATTCCAATGCCAATCACTCTCTCTGCCAACAACTTCCTCCTAACATCCAGCCTAGACCTCCCCTGGCACAACTTGAGACTGTCCCCTTGTTCTGTTGCTTGTTCTGTGATGCCAACTCATCTTGAATTTTTCATCTACTGACAGCCCCAAGTCCTTCTCCTTGAGACTGCCCTCAAGCCACTCCTTGCCCAGCCTGGATTTGTGCTTGAGATTGCCCCAACCCAGATGTAGAACTTTGAGCTTGGCCTTGGTGAACTTCATGATGATCTCAAAGAAAACAGCACATACCTTAAAGCCATTCTTATGTGCATGCATTCCATCTTGTTGCTCTTCAGCACTACCATTGAAGTGTCTTTCATAAGTAATAAATGCACTATGCAAATAAACACACATAAATAAATTCTAGAGCCCAAGGCAAAAAAGAGCTTATATTATAATCTAAAAAATCATGAAGTCTGTAATTGCTGCAGCCAATAACATTTAAAACCTGAATTCTGCTGATAAATATGTGTGATAAGGCTGAGTAAGGTTTACTTAATATCAGAATGGAGTAAATCAGTTGATTTAAGTCGATGTAGCTACAGAAACAAAGTAATATGGTGAAGTCCTCAAAAAGTCACTCGCTTTCTCCCAGTCCTTTTTCTAATGACAAGAAAGAACAATGCAAAGGAAACTTGTGCAAGAGGCTACCAAAATATTTTCAGTACCCAAAAGATACTGAACTTCTACACTTTTTTAAAGAACTTTTACTCTCTAGGAACCTTGAAGGAATGAGGACTACTCACTGGATAAGGAATTGGTATGCAGAGAGAGGTGATCAAGAGCAGAATGTCCACTTGGAGACCAGTACCAAGTGGCATCCCTCAGGGGTCAGTGCTGGCACCAGTGTTGTGTAACATATTTGTCAGTGATATGGACAGTGGAATCAGTGCACCCTCAGTGAGTTTGCAGATGGCACCAAGCTGTGTGGCACAGTCGACTTGCTAGAGGGCAGGGATCCATCCAGAGGGACCTGGACAGGCTGCAGAGGTGTGCCCAGGCCAACCTCAGGACATTCAACAAGGCCAAGTGTAAGGTCCTGCGTCTGGCTGGGTGAAATCCCAAGCACAGCTCCAGGCTGGGTGGGGAATGGCTGAGAGCAGCCTTGAGGAACAGGCCCTGGGGGTCTGGGATGAGGAAAAGCTCAACAGGAGCCTGCAGTGTGAGTGCAGCCCAGACAGCAACCCTGTGCTGGGCTGCAGCAAGAGCAGTGTGGGCAGCAGGGCAAGGGAGGGGATTCTGCCCCTTGGCTCTGCTCTCCTCAGACCNACCCAATCTTTGATCACATTGGGTGATTCTGTGCTCCACAACCTCCCTGGAGGTGTTCAAGGCCAGGCTGGATGAGACCTTGAGCGACCTGTTCTAGTGGGAGGTGTCCCTGCCTATGGCAAGGGGCTGGAACTGGCTGATCCTTGAGGTCCCTTCCAACCTCAACCATTCTGTGACTATACTTTGACAAGAGATCACAGCGACTCCCTATTCATAAAACACAGAGGAGAGTAGAAAGTGTGGAGTCCATGCTAGATCATTTCCTGAACTGTGGTGGCTTAGATTGAATATAAAGTTTCTTTGAACATATTTACCACAAACACAGACACTTTGCAACAAACTGAAACAAAAATGCAGCCCTGCCTGCCTAGATAAAACATCTCTCAAAATGAATGCTGATTCATCAAAATAGAGGTGAGGTAAAATATGTTCTTTTTTTAAATCTTAGAGTGCTGATGAGACCAGGATTTAAGTGGTTTCTGACCAGGGGAAGAGGAGGAAGTTGTTGGCAGAGAGAGTGATTGGCATTGGAATGGGCTGCCCAGGGAGGTGGTGGAGTTGCCATCCCTGGAGGTGTTCAAGCAAAGAGTGGATGAAACATTTAGTGCCATGGTCTGGTTGATTAGATAGTGCTGGGCTGCCCCACTGCTTCTCCTCCATCAGCATCCACAATGGACCTTCAGCAACCAAAAAACACAAGTGGAGCATATGAGCACAGTCAGTACAGACCACAGCCAAATCTGATCTCAGGCTGTTAGTACTCAAGAAAAGCCTGGATGAGGCACTTAGTGCCATGGTCCAGTTGATTGGCTAGGGCTGGGTGCTAGGTTGGACTGGATGAGCTTGGAGGTCTCTTCCAACCTGGTTGATTCTGTAATTCAGTAATTCTTTTTGAACAAAATTCATACTACAAATTGTCATTAATTTCTCTCACAAAGTAATTTCATCTGTTCTAACCCCAAGCTTTCTGCCCCTGTATCTGTAGTCCACGAGCAAGGTAGCAATTGCTCAGTGCAATAAATGTCTCTTACAAATCTTTAGGAGGGATAGAAGTGGTAAAAAACAGCAACATTTATCAGTTTGCTTTCTGAAGTTCTTCATCTGATTTGTCTCAGATGATTTCCTCCAGGCTTATTACCTTTCTCATTCTCTTAGGTGATCTCCTTTGCCATACTCTGAGGGTTTTCCTTTCCCCTTTCTAAGATCTTGTTAAATCTAAGAAGTTTATGTTCTTATGACATCATTAACCCTCAAGATCAGTTAGTAGTGCACCTCAGGATGTAAACTTTTTGGTAAAGGCCATTTAACCAACAGACAACATGACTGAACATGAATGATGTCACATTTCTTATCATACTTTCCATGACACCAGCCTTTTTATTGCTGAAATCCACAGCATCTTCCCTCGTGGAGCCTCCATATTCAGACCCTGAAGCTTCCCCACTTGCTGCATCTCCAGCTGCGTCCTCTACTGCCATCATCGCTGCTAAGACTCAGTGTCATATCTGCCACAACACATTCTCACTCTCAACCTTTCCAGCTCAGCTGCACTCAATACTCAGCTCCCTACAGCTCTTCTCTTCCAGTGGGTCTCCTCAAATCTCCCACATCCACGTTCCTTCTTTCTTTCAAAGCTTGCTTTCAAAGCCACGTCTCTGCTTTCATCTCCTCCTACACTCGTTAGCTCTGGCAAATCCACCCTCTTCACCACCTTTTATGTGTATCCCATACTTTGTGCCACCCAATTTGTTTGGAACAAACTCAATTATTTATCAAATTCTTTCCCCCTCCTTATTCATCTATGGAATACAAACTCCACCATTGCTAGAAATACAAGCAACTCGGGTTGGCTTGAGAGCATAAAACCTCTCATCCCACCCATAACATACTATGGGTGATTGGGAAAGTATCTGTGGCTGATGTGCTCTTAAGTCACACAGTCCTGCTTCAAGGAATGTTGATCTTTGCAATAAAATCAAACCTAAAAAGAATCAATCTTACCTCCAGTCAGATGCATGGAGTCCCCTGCAAGATTTAAAACCAGATCTATTTAGCTCTCTTTATAATCCTTTATCAGAACTGAGAATTCTACCCCCTTACATTTGTGAAAATGAACTACTTCTTCTCTGCAGTTTCCTCCTCAGGAACCAGATAAATGTTTGAAGTATGTCAGACTCATCAAACACATGATCCTTGCTAAGCTCCTTAAACTTTCTGCAAGCATCATGCTATGTGGTAATACCAAGAAGTTGTCCTAAGGGTTTGATACTGGTTCAAATCTCAGAGCTTTGATTGCCATCCAGACTAAAAGCATTCTGTAAACATGCCAAATTAATAAAAGTGCCTGCTTGGTACAGTTCCCCTGGCCTTGTATTACCTGCCTATACTCATTTACACCACAAGAACAAGGTAATTTCAATGTTGAGATTCCAGAGAGAGTTCAAAAGATATTTCATTCCTCCTGGGAGTGAAAACCCCTACATAAATCCCATAAAATTAGGTTAAGAAGCAGCTCCTCTGCTGTAACCTAAGCCTGTCAATGCAGGCAAAGGTTTGTTTTATATGCAGCCTAAATGTAATCACATTGTAGATTCTGTCTGCCTGTAAAATGTGGATCCAAATCAACTTTTCCATCCATTATTCTTTAACATTTCATAATCAGCCTAAACAGAACTGTGACCTTTGCTCAAAGGGAATTGCTGTTTATTATTTTATTTTAATTAAGAATGTGTTAAAGAAGGTAAATGTGTGTATTGTGTGGTCTCTTAAGGCTTGTCCCACAAGGCCTATGAGGAGAGGCTGAGGGAGCTGGGGGTGTGCAGCCTGCAGAAGAGGAGGCTCAGGGCAGACCTCATTGCTGTCTACAACTACCTGAAGGGAGGCTGTAGCCAGGTGGGGTTGGGCTCTTCTGCCAGGCAAGCAGAAAAAGAAGGGGACACAGCCTCAAGTTGTTTTGGGGGACGTCTAGGCTGGATGTTAGGAGGGAGTTGTTGGCAGAGAGAGTGATTGGCATCGGAATGGGCTGCGCCAGGGAGGTGGTGGAGTTGCTGTCCCTGGAGGTGTTGAAGCAAAGCCTGGCTGAGGCACTTAGTGCCATGGTCTGGTTGATTGACTAGTGCTGGGTGCTAGGTTGGACTGGATGAGCTTGGAGGTCTCTTCCAACCTGGTTGATTCTCTGATTCTATTGCCAGAACTGAAAGTAAATCAGGTCCAAAAGTGAAAGCTCTGATATTCTAGAGTGCATCACCTGTATCATAGAATCATAAAATGGTTTAAGTTGGAAGGGCCCTCAAGGATCATCCAGCTCCAACCCCCTGCCATAGGCAGGGACTCCTCCCACTAGAGCAGGCTGCTCAAGGCCTCATCCAGCCTGGCCTTACACGCCTCCAGGGAGGAAGCATCCACAACCTCCCTGGGCAACCTGTGCCAGTGTCTCACCACCCTCATTGTAAAGAACTTCCTCCTAACATCCAGTCTAATGTGTATCTCATACACATTCTTCAACTATCGTGAGTAGACATCACCACTCCGCTCAGCCAAATGCTTTCTCCTTTTCCAGGTGTAGCTTATAACAGATACCTGAATTGCAGCCCTGTAATTTCCACACAAAATCTTATCTATTATCAAGCAAGTTCCCTCTATACAGAATAATAAAAATCCCCTCTAAAATAACATAGCCCAAGATAATGCTATCAACTTTGTGTGCTGCTAGTCTGGTATAAATCTTACCCTATATAATGGAGAAACAGCAGCATGCTGTCAGGACACTGCCTGCTATTGTAGAGATACAAATCTACTTCAACTTCCATCTTATCCCCAGAATTCATTAACATATGAAATTGCAAATGCTAGGTTGGTCCTTATGCATGGTCCTTATGCATATCTTCTAATACCCTTATTAATGTGTTGATATTAATAATATTGGCATGTGGTCAGAAACACCTGGTTGCAGAAATCACAGGCTTCTGCTTCTGAAGGCAAAAGATAAAAGTCTGCTTTGGAAAGGGGAGCATGACAACTTGAATGGAATGCTGGGCTGCTTTCATTGAGTGCCAAACTTCTCCAGTATCAGGTCCAGAGTTTCATTAAATATCACTCAGTCCCACTTCCAAGGGTACCTCTACCTCTTCTTGGAGAGTTCTCTGCAGTTGCATTGCAGTCAGTAAAAATTACACACAGAATCACCCAGGTTGGAAGAGACCTCGAGGATCATTAAGTTCAGGCTATCACCTAACCCTTCTAATTAACTAAGCCATGGCACTAAAAGTCTCCTTTTAAACACCTCCTGGGATGGTGACTCCACCACCTCCCCTGGCAGCCCATTCCAGTGCCAATCACTCTTTCCGTGAAGAATTTCTTCCTAATCATAGAATCAAGCAGGTTAGAAGAGACCTCCAAGATCATCCAGTCCAACCTAGCACCCAGCCCTAGACAATCAACCAGACCATGGCACTAAGTGTCTCATCCAGGCTTTGCTTCAAGACCTCCAGGTAGGGCAACACCACCACCTCCCTGGGCAGCCCATTCCAGCCTAAACCTGCCCTGGCACAGTTTGAGACTGTGGATTAATCCTATTCCCATACACAGCTTGCTCTAAATCTCACTCAGTGAATATAACATTCAACTACTTGTATTCATTTCAATTACCTATTTTGTTAATTTAAGGCAAACATTCCTCAGTCTCAAAGATTTTGTAGCACTATTACAAGAGACATATAATCATAGAATAGAATCATAGAGTCAACCAGGTTGGAAGAGACCTCCAACATCATCCAGTCCAACCTAGCACCCAGCCCTAGACAATCAACCAGACCATGGCACTAAGTG
>WAAF01007017.1:83634-104880 GCA_013400475.1 Tricholaema leucomelas
AAGCTGCACTGGATGTGCAGTGGAAGAAAGCTGCACTGGATGTGCAGTAGAAGCAAGCTGCACTGGATGTGCAGTGGAAGAAAGCTGCACTAGATATGCAGTAGGAGAAAGCTGCACTGGATGTGCAAGAGAAGCAAGCTGCACTGGATGTGCAGTGGAAGAAAGCTGCACTAGATGTGCAGTAGAAGAAAGCTGCACTAGATATGCAGTAGGAGAAAGCTGCACTGGATGTGCAGTAGAAGCAAGCTGCCCTAGATGTGCAGTAGGAGAAAGCTGCACTGGATATGCAGTAGGAGAAAGCTGCACTGGATGTGCAGTAGAAGCAAGGTGCCCTAGATGCCTATGGCTAGGCAACTGAATCCCATCTCTTGCGATGTGGGGAGCATGCTTAGCAGAAGCAAGCACCTGGGACACAGCGTGAGCTGTCATAAGCTACTGCATTATGCTCTTCCACGACCATAGAATGGCTGCTAACCTGAAGAAGCCTCCCAATCTCCCTTCCCTCTCCTACTCCTAAATAAGAATTCCAGGCACAAGCCAGGCAAGCTGAAGCTCACACCATTTACTCCACGTTACCTTTGTCCGTTTCTACGCTGATATTATTGCTCTTCTCCTCAGCTAAATGCAAGTCCATTTGAATTTGCTTTCCCCTATGTCTCCTGACTTAGTAAAATCAAATCCATTGTAAGGCACAAAAGCAAAGGCTTTCTTCAAATCCAAATAAATGAGGTTCAGTGTCTCAGGACTGCCTCCCAATCTGCTAGTGTATATCATGCATTTAAATGAAACGTATGCATATGAATGGTGATTGCTCCTTATTGAAAGGCACGGCTCTAAGCACCCTGTAATCTTGCTCCTTACCAGTGTCTCCCAGAAATTATTCCAGCATAAAAGGCTCTCCTCTTCACCCTCAAACCAGTTTTAAAGCCACACAACGCAGGCTGTTTCTCAAGCCCTCACATTGTTGTTGTGTTTATCATTTCTTCCCTTTGCTCAAGTTTTTTTTTTTCCAGATGCACAAGGGCAATTCTTGAGGCTGGAATTCGTTCACAGATTAGGAGAACAAAAGAACAAACAATGTGTGGAAGGCAGAAAGTCTCCTAATATTCTCATCCAAAAGGAGCAGTTGTTTAGACGCCTGATCTGATGCTTATTGCCAAGAGTAGGACACCTTTTCTCGTTGCAATGATTTATTTTCTTTGCAGCCCAAATTCTTTTTCTCATCAGGCAGCCCCCCAGCACCTTCTGATCTCCTACCTGAGCAAGGTAAATGAGTTCCCCGTTCTCTGCCTATGTCTTATGCATTTTGATTCGGTACCCACCAGTTCAAACCCCAATTGACTCAAAGAGGCATTAAATCATAGAATCATAGAATGGTTTAGGTTGGAAGGGACCTCAAGGATCATCCAGCTCCAACCCCCTGCCATAGGCAGGGACACCTCCCACTAGAGCAGGTGGGTCAAGGCCTCATCCAGCCTGGCCTTAAATGCCTCAGGACATATTGTCTCTGAAAAAACACAGAAAGGCTTTCCTAGAGGATTCTGATCATACCTAGGGATGTTTTTTAGAGTCTCAATCACTATCAAACCACAGTTCTTCCAATTGTCCTGCTAACACTGTGACCAGAAGTAAACTTCACTATTTCACTGTCCTATCAAAACTACTTAAAAACCTAAACTTTATTTCCCAATTGCCTTGAGTACTTCAGAACTCAAACCACACTGAACACCTCCTTCCTGCCTAAATCCTGCTTTAAAACTGTCTGTTCAGTAGCCCTTTCCCAAAGAAACCTACCACTGAGACCAGTGGGATGTGATTGAACAAGGCCAAGTGCAGGGTTCTGCGCTTTGGCCGCAACAACCCCAAGCAACGCTACAGGCTGGGGACAGAGTGGCTGAGAGCAGCCAGGCAGAGATGGACCTGGGGGTACTGGTGGATAGTAGGCTGAAGATGAGCCAGCAGTGTGCCCAGGTGGGCAGCAGAGCCAGTGGCATCCTGGCCTGGATCAGGAGCAGTGTGGCCAGTAGGAAGAGGGAGGTTATTCTGCCCCTGTACTCAGCACTGCTCAGGCCACACCTTGAGTGCTGTGTCCAGTTCTGGGCTCCTCAACTCAAGAGAGATGTTGAGGTGCTGGAAGGTGTCCAGAGAAGGNATGGTCTGGTTGATTGTCTAGGGCTGGGTGCTAGGTTGCACTGGATCATCTTGGAGGTCTCTTCTAACCTGCTTGATTCTATTCTATTCTAAGTTACAGATCTGACTGTTTATTTCAACTATCAAGACAAAATTCTTTTCAGAACATAGGTTTCATCAGCGGAGGGGGGGGGAACAACATCTTCTCTAAGGATGACGTCCGAAATATGCTAGCTGCAGCGTGATTTCTTGTGTGAAGGGGTGATGAAAGAAATGCATTTCTTCCTGCCAAAACTAACAGCTGTATTATTAAAAAATATTGATAGGACTGTGCAAAAATCCACCCAGATTACTCTTGTGGAGGAAAAAAAAAACCACCACCACCACCACCAACTCATCTGCTGCTACACTTTAATACAGTAGCAAATATACTGCCTGGTTTGGCTTAGTGCCAGGATTAATTTTAAATTGGACCTCATGAAATATTTATGAGGTCCAATTTAATGGGATTGCTTTCCCTGGCATTAAGCCTGTGTGGATAGCATCTTAAACACTGCTGTTTTTAACAGAACCTCACCACACACACACACACACATGAAAATCCTTGGGTATTAATAAGCTTATTAATAAATTGTTTAAGGCTGTGACAGTGTATTTTAGAAGTATTTTGACAGGCCCTTTGTGTGTGAATCCTTACCTGCTTTTCTCTAAGCCTGCACTTTGCACTCTGTCAAACAACTGCTGCTTAGCATTTAGCAAAATGGTAAATCATCATTAGTCAGAAACAAGCTGAAGTAAGCGTAAGTACGGAGCTAATCACCCTTAGATGGGCTTCGTGGGGAACTAACAGTGCTCAGAAAGCTACAGACACCACTCAGCTCCTCCGTGGCTTTCTCCACCCATCGAGACACCATTTACCTTTGGTTTCTAATCACATTTAATAGTTGAATAAAAAACACCACACTGAGACACACATACTTACCAAAAACCTCAGTGTTTTGTCCAAAGAAAACATCTTGGATAACTGATAAATCATTTTCCTTCCCTTTTTCTAGTAAGAGCATGGTCTTAATCTCTAGAGCAAATTATTTCAACCGCTTTTCAACCCATTCCTGAATGGCTGCTCCACTGCTTCTACTCCATCAGTGTCCACAATGGACCTTCAGCAACCAAAAAACACAAGTGGAGCATATGAGCACAGTCAGTACAGACCACAGCCAAATCTGATCTCAGGCTGTTAGTACTCAAGAAAAGCCTGGATGAGGCACTTAGTGCCATGGTCTGGTTGATTGGCTAGGGCTGGGTGCTAGGTTGGACTGGATGAGCTTGGAGGTCTCTTCCAAGCTGGTTGCTTCTATGATTCTATGATACTAGAAAATATGTATGACCCCTGTTTAGTGTGAAAATAGGACTGGAAATAGCAAACAGCACCTAACTTTCCCGATCAGCTCTACAAAGCTGGAACATGATTTCTTGATCTCAGACCTGAATACAGGACCCATCTTTCTCCTTCAAACAGCTTTGATCAAGCACAGATTTTTCTGGAGTGGAAAGCAACCATATTCTGCATCACCAATAAGAAAATATATTCCCATTTGGTTCCCAGCATGATCCCTTTAGAATCATAGAATCAACCAGGTTGGAAGAGATATCCAAGATCATCCAGTCCAACCTAACACCCAGCCCTATCCAGTCAATTAGACCTGGGTGCTAAGTGCCTCATCCAGGCTTTGCTTCAACACCTCCAGGGACGGTGTCTCCACCACCTCCCTGGGCAGCCCATTCCAATGCCAATCACTCTCTCTGTGAAGAATTTCCTCCTAACATCCAGCCTAGACCTCCCCTGGCACAACTTGAGACTGTATCCCCTTCTTCTGTTGCTGGTTGCCTGGCAGAAGAGACCAACTCCCACCTGGCTGCAACCTCTTTTCGGGTAGTTGAAGACAGCAATGAGGTCTGCCCTGAGCCTCCTCTTCTGCAGGCTGCACACCCCCAGCTCCCTCAGCCTCTCCTCACAGGGCTGTGCTCCAGGCCCCTCACCAGCCTTGCTGTCCTTCTCTGGACATGTTCCAGCACCTCAACATCTCCCTTGAATTGAGGAGCCCAGAACTGGACACAGTACAATTCACTTTCCCATACCTGTGACATCAATTTGGCTCTTGGTGTCTTTCCTGAATTCCATGCTGCATCAACCCACTACATAAAGGCAAAGCAGTGCGAGGTCAGAGCAGCACCAAAAGCCTGCTTATTTCATTGCTCTCACACAGCCCAACACCCCCAGCACTAAAGAAAAGGTAATCCCAGGAAGGCCATGATTCAAATGGAGGAATCCCACCTGACAGAAAGCAGCTTTATGGAATAAAACTTTGAACTAGCTACCCTTGTTTAGGAGTGCTGATAGCATGATTAATTAGCCTTCTGTTGAGAAGCAGAAGCTGCCACAATGATGTGTCACCAGCACTTACTGAGCGAGGATGTATTCATCACAAGTGACAAGACTGCAGAGAAGTGAAATTCCTGTTTAATATTTGTCTGTATGCTAATGCAGTTTGAAAACAAAGTTCTTTAAAGCTGGATGAGAAGGGGGGGGGGGGAAAGAAGAAGAAGAGGAAGAAAGGAAAGGAAGAAGAAGAAAAATGCTTTAGACAAAGTAAACTAAAGAGGAAGAACTAAAGCAATTTAATTTTTTTTTAACTCGTTTTACAGACCTTTTGAGCTTTAATCTGCAAAGCCATTAGGGATTTAAAGGGGACTGATGTTTAACTTGTTTGCCCGTTTGACTTAAGACAAATCCATCTGACAACAACAAAGCGCTTGCTTTGTCTTCACCACCACTTCATTTAAACAGGACATGTTTACTAACAGCTTAATCTGTTTAATACAAACAGCCTTTTACATTCTTTAAGCCTGTCCAAAAATAAAGCAAAATAAATAAAATCAGAAACCATTTGCTCCCTTCCAAAGCTCAAAGCTGGACTTTGAGGCAACCTGGTATCAATAAAATAGTTTTTACCTGTACAAACACTGAGAAATTTTACATCTTCTCTATAAAAGCAGGGAAAAAAACCTGTGGTATTGCTCAAGCGTCTCTTGGACCCTACAAAAGAACAAAAGCTGTTGATCTGCAGGAATTCTGTGGCAAAAGCACTTATTTATTTCATAGAGCTGCATACACAAACCTTTGGTTAGCATTAGCCAGGATGAATGTCAAAGAGCAGAATAACTACATCATCTCTCAACGTCGGGCTGCTACTAAAAACCTTTCTCAGGAGACTTCATGCTCTTTCTTCAAGACAAATACAGCCTTGAAAAGCTTATGGAATACCCTTAACTGCATTTTTTTTTTCCACACAGAATAGTCTCTTCCATAACTCTCAGAGTTTCCTGGTTGTTTCATGCTAGTGAAGATGGAAAATGTCATGTTCTGTAAAAGGGGTAACCATCTGTTGGTCAGGCTTATTCTTTACTAATTAGTGTATTTTCTTATCCCTGCTGTTGATTTTATCCACACTTTAAGAAGATAATCAACAAATTCCAAGCCTTAATGCTGGAAATGGCTACTGGTTACCTTAAACAAGTGATTCAGCCTCAGATCAGCACAACACGGGAGCATATCTTTCATTTTATGTTAAAGAATTCATCATTAAAAATCGTAGTTTCATAATTAAAATAATAAATTCATAATTAAAATGATGATTTCGTTCTTGAAATCATGATTTCATGCTTAAAATAATAAACTCATTATTAAAACCAACTCATAATTAAAATCCTCGTTTCGTAGTTAAAATCCTAGTTTCACAAGGCCCAGTCCCCCCCCAGGCTGGGGTTGGAGTGGCTGGAGAGCAGCCAGACAGAGAGGGATCTGGGGGTGCTGACTGATACCCACCTGAACATGAGCCAGCAGTGTGCCCAGGTGGCCAAGAGAGCCAGTGGCATCCTGGCCTGCATCAGGAATAGTGTGGCCAGCAGGAGCAGGGAGGTCATTCTGCCCCTGTACTCTGCACTGGTTAGACCACACCTTGAGTACTGTGTCCAGTTCTGGGCCCCCCAGTTTAAGAGGGACATTGAGATGCTTGAACGTGTCCAGAGAAGGGCAACGAGGCTGGTGAGAGGCCTCGAGCACAGCCCTACGAGGAGAGGCTGAGGGAGCTGGGATTGTTTAGCCTGGAGAAGAGGAGGCTCAGGGGAGACCTTATTGCTGTCTACAACTACCTGAGGGGTGGTTGTAGCCAGGAGGAGGTTGCTCTCTTCTCTCAGGCAGCCAGCACCAGAACAAGAGGACACAGCCTCAAGCTGTGCCAGGGGAAATTTAGGCTTGAGGTGAGGAGAAAGTTCTTCACTGAGAGAGTCATTGGACACTGGAATGGGCTGCCCAGGGAGGTGGTGGAGTCGCCGTCCCTGGAGCTGTTCAAGGCAGGATTGGACGTGGCACTTGGTGCCATGGTCTAGCCTTGAGCTCTGTGGTGAAGGGTTGGACTTGATGATCTGTGAGGTCTCTTCCAACCTTGGTGATACTGTGATACTATGATACTATGATACAATTAAACTCCTGGTTTCATCATTAAAATCATAGCTCCATAATTAAAATGCTGGCTTCATAATTAAAAGCATAAATTAATAATTAAATTTGTTATTTCATTACTAAAATCATAGCTTCATAATTAAAATCATAGCTTCACAATTTAAATCCTGGTTTCATAACTGAAATCATAAATTCATCATTAAACTCGTGATTTCATTATTAAAAGCACAGCTTCATAATTAAAATCATGGTTTCGTAATTAGTATCACAGTTTAATTATTAAAATCCTAGTTTCACAATTAAAAACCTGGTTTCATAATTAAAATCATAGATTCTTCATTAAAATCATTGTTTCATTATTAAAATCATAGCTTCATAATTAAAAATGCTGGCTTCATAATTAAAATCCTGGCTTCATAATCAAAATCATACATTCAGCATTAAAGTCGAGATTTCAGTATTAAAATCATAGTTTCACAACAAAAATCCTGGTTTCATAATTAAAATCATGAATTCATCATTAAATTCGTGATTTCATTATTAAAAGCACAGCTTCATAATTAAAATCATGGTTTCGTAATTAAAAAATAGTTTAGTTATTAAAATCATCATTTCACTATTAAAATCATAGTTTCACAATTAAAATGATAGTTTCACAATTAAAATCATACATTCACCATTAAACTCGAGATTTCAGTATTAAAATCATAGTTTCATAATGAAAATCCTGGTTTCATAATTAAAATAATGAATTCATCATTAAACTCCTGGTTTCATTATTAAAATGAAAATGAGGTGAGGAGAAAGTTCTTCACTGAGAGAGTCATTGGACACTGGAATGGGCTGCCCAGGGAGGTGGTGGAGTCGCCATCCCTAGAGCTGTTCAAGGCAGGATTGGACGTGGCACTTGGTGCCATGGTCTAGCCTTGAGCTCTGTGGTAACAGCTTGGACTTGATGATCTGTGAGGTCTCTTCCAACCTTGGTGATACTGTGAGACTGTGAAAATCATAGCTTCACATTTAAAAACCTGGTTTCATAACTAAAATCATAAATTCATGATTAAATTCATCATTTCATGATTAAAATCCTGATTTCATGATTAAAATCCTGGTTTTGTAATTAAAATCCTGGTTTTGTAATTAAAATCATCATTTCATGTTTAAAATCATAGTTTCACAATTAAAATCCTGGTTTCATAATTAAAATCATAAATTCATCATTAAACTCATGATATCCTAATTAAAATCCTGATTTCATGATTGAAATCCTGGTTTTGTAATTAGAATCATAGTTTCCTGTTTAAAATCATAGTTTCATAATTAAAATCAGAGGTACATAGTTGAAATCCCGGTTTCATTATTAAAATCCTAAATTCATCATTAAACTCATGATTTCATAATTAAAATCATACATTCATCATTAAACTTGTGATGTCATTATTAAAATCACAGTTCCATGATCAAAATCATAGTTACATAATTACAACCATAGACTGGTTTAGGTTGGGGGAAGGCCATTCAGATCATTGAGTTCAACTACTGCTTTAGTTGGGGATGTGCTTTAATGTCTGTCTCATTGCACTGGAGCCTCTCCTTTGTATTCCAATGTCCCTATCTGCAAAGAGCACTACTACCAGTAGTGCTACTCCAGAAAAAAGGTGTTGCAAGTGCAAAGTGTTCTTTCCATCACTTTTCCCTGGAGACTTTCTTTGGGTAGACCCAAACTATCTTATCAGGTGCCAAAGGTTCAATTTTGCAGGTTACCATTCCTCAGGCTTCACAGACCTGCTTGTAGGTGCACCAACTGTCATGACCAGCAGGTCGAGCAAGGTGATTCTCCCTCTCTACTCCGCTCTGCTGAGTACTGCATCCAGTTCTGGAGCCTCCATTACAAGAGGGATGTGGAGATGCTGGAGTGTGTCCAGAGAAGGGCCAGGAGGATGCTCAGAGGGCTGCAGCAGCTCTGCTATGAGGACAGACTGAAAGAGTTGGGGCTGTGCAGGCTGGAGAAGAGGAGGTTCCCAGGTGACCTTCTTGTGGCCTTCCAGTGTCTGAAGGGGGCTACAAAAAAAGCTGGGGAGGGAATTTTCAGGCTATCAGGGAGTGACAGGACTGGGGGGAACGGAGCAAAGCTGAAGGTGGGGAGATTCAGGCTGGATCTGAGGATGAACTTGTTGAGCATGAGAGTGATGAGAGCCTGGAATGGGTTGCCCAGGGAGGTGGTTGAGGCTCCATGGCTGGAGGTGTTTAAGGCCAGGCTGGATGAGGCTGTGTGCAGCCTGCTCTAGGGTAGGGTGTCCCTGGGCATGGCAGGGCGGGTTGGAACTGAATGATCCTTGTGGTCCCTTCCAACCTTGACCGATTCTGTGATTCTATTCTATGATTCTCACAGTGTGACCATCATCTCTTCTTGCATTTCAAATGTCACAGAATCACAGAATTCCTTAGATTGGAAAAGACCTCCAAGCTCATCGAGTCAAATCATTAGTTTCACATCGACAAGTCCTTGACTGAACGAAATCCCTCAACACACCAATCTAGTTGTATCCTAGCAGCATGCACCTTTCCTCTTCTTTAAGCATGAAGGAGAAGATGCATGTTTGTAAAAGACATTCAGGGCTTAGTGTTTTTAATAGTAGGCACCACAAAAGTTGTGCACTGTTTTACTTAATATGTCAGTGTTGCCTCAGGAGTTAGTTACTAAAAGAAAGCCTTTCATCTTCAGATTCAGAAAGAAATGGAACTTAAAGACACCTGAGACAAAATACTCATAGTGCATACACTCGTGAGTAAACTCAGTCATACAAAAGCTAAGTGATTATTAGTCCCTGGTTAAACAAGGAGCTAGTGGCAGAAATGGGAACAAGCCAATACTAAGCTTTTACACAGGTCTTTTCACACAAGAATTTAAACCATTTTACAATGAAAATAGCAGCCCCCCTCCCCCCCCCCCAAAAAAAAAAGCAGCACTCAATTCCTGACACTCAGTCTTCTGCCCTGTCTGCTGCACATCAATCTTCCCCAGAAAAAAAGTGTACTTTGTTACACTTATTTTCACCTCACCTCTGTAGCAGGTAGGCTGAGTAAACGACAGTCTTACACTGACACGTGCTTTTGAGTCCAGATAAATATTTGAACCTCCTTATAGGAGTGCCTATGAAAACCAGCTACACTCTATCCTGTAAAAGCAAGCCAATCTTCAACTCTAATAATAAAAACCATATCACAGTAATGGTACTTTCAAATTAATGGCACAATAAAGGTCTGCTAAAAGGGAGTCTTCCATAGAATCGTAGAATCAACCAGCTTGGAAGAGTCCTCCAAGCTCATCCAGTCCAACCTATCAGCCTAATAACTGTATTGCTTTAAAAACAGGCCAGGGCCATAGAATAGGTTGGATTTTCAGAGGCTCATGTGAAAATTTATCCCTTAGGAGGATAGTTTAGAATCACAGAATCATAGAATCAACCAGCTTGGAAGAGTCCTCCAAGCTCATCCAGTCCAACCTAGCACCCAGCCCTAGCCAATCAACCAGACCATGGCACTAAGTGCCCCAGACAGGCTTTGCTTCATCACCTCCAGGCACGGCAACTCCACCACCTCCCTAGGCAGCCCATTCCAATGCCAATCACTCTCTCTGCCACCAACTTCCTCCTAACATCCAGCCTAGACCTCCCCTGGCACAACTTGAGACTGTGTCCCCTTGTTCTGTTGCTGGCTGCCTGGCAGAAGAGACCAGCCCCCACCTGGCTGCAGTTTAGATCTAAAGGCTTTTTTGGAAGAAGGCTATCTAGCAGAGACTCAACATCTTTCCCCCCCAAAATAGCCCATGCTGCCACATGGCATTTGTGAGAGCAAGACTGTGAGACCCACTTGACTGTGTAAGAGTGCACCCTCATTTTCCTGATCTCTTTTGAAAGCCTCACTAGGCTGTTTTTGACAGCATGAAGATAGTAACTGAGGGCTGTCTTTTCCTTCAGGTGCAAAGGTATGCACAGGGGGGTAATTAAATTGCAATTAACTTCTAACCACCTTGTCTCTCAACAAAGTGGGAAAGGAGAAAGTAAATGGGATTGGGAGGTGTGGTGTACTTCCCTCCCTGTTTTCCCAGAGCTGAGTAATGCCTGTGCCAGCTGGAAAAATATAAACAGCTTCAATGAATCACAGACGTTTGGACATCTTGCTTGGTTACTTGATGCCAGACAGCTGATAATGCAGACACTCACTAATCCCCCACATACCTGGTGACTCTGGACTAAGACAAAGTATGAATTTAGTGAAGACAGAGACTTTAATTAACCTTTACTTTGTAGGGATTTAGAGTTTTAGGTTGTGTAAGTGGTGGCACTTAAATCGTCACAGGTTCGTGTGTATATAAACTGTAAGAAATGCCTTGGCTGCCCTCTCCTCTCAGAGAAGGCCAAAAAAAGTGGTTCCTTGAAGAGAACCTTGGTGAAGGAAAACAGACATGTTAAAATAAAAGATCAAGAGTTCTACAGTACATAACAATCTCAAAGGCATGGGAGCAGCCAAGCCTTCTCTAAACATGACTTCATACCCATTCCATCAAGAACCAGGTATGCCCTATGAGGCAAGTACTGCAACTGACCTGAGCATCACACCACAATCCAGCAACTCATGATGCTGGATTGCACCCAGCAGATGCAGATGCCTGAGAACAAAGTTTCCTCACCAAAAGAACAATGGAAAAAAATCAACCAGGCAACTCATTATCACAGCAAGAAAAATCCAAACGACTCAAGGTTTTTCCTGGTCCACTTCTTGTTGCTAAAGGAGTCTGTCAGGACATAGGAGGAGTATTTGCAAGTGCAGTGAACAATCATCATAAAAATGGATTGAAAAGGTAATAGACCTTGAATAGACTTTGGTCCTTTCCAACCACGGCGATTCATAGTGATGAGATGTTGTGCTGAGGGATTTGGTTTAGTCAAGGTCTTGTCAGTGTGAAACTAATGATTGCACTCAATGAGCTTGAAGGTCTTTTCCAATCTAAGAAATTCTGTGATTCTGTGAAGTTATTCACTGTAAAATCATCTGATCTAGGGTAGGGTGTCCCTGCCCATGGCAGGGGGGTTGGAAATAGATGATCCCTGTGGTCCCTTCCAACCCTGGCTGATTCGATGATTCTATGGAATCTAAGTGTGCAAGCGCAGGACAGCCACAGAAGTACTCCACTCATACTACTCTGACCTTATAAAGAAAGGAAATGGAAAACTTCTCATCTAGAATAGAATAGAATAGAATAGAATAGAATAGAATAGAATAGAATAGAATAGAATAGAATAGAATAGAATAGAATAGAATCGAGCAGGTTGGAAGAGACCTACAAGCTCATCCAGTCCAACCTAGCACCCAGCCCTATCCAGTCAACCAGACCATGGCACTAAGTGCCTCATCCAGTCTTTTCCTGAACACCCCCAGGGACAATGACTCTTCCACCTCCCTGGGCAGCCCATTCCAATGGCAAATCACTCTCTCTGTGAAGAACTTCCTCCTAACATCCAGCCTATACTTCATATGAAGCTCACTGTCAGTAGAATATCAGCTGCCAATGAAAGGTTTCTTCAGACTACCTTGTACTTTACTCTAGATCAAAGTATCATGACTGCTTTCACCTGCTCCTGCCAGGATAATCACCTGAAAGTTGATCAAACCTCTCTGAATCAGTGCAAGGGGAATAACTGCTGGAGATGGATGCTGTCAGCTTGGAAGATGCCTTCACAGGCTGCTCGTTCAGCACTTGCCACCTCTGCATCACAGTACCTCTTTTCTATTATGACAACACTGCAGTCCAGTAGCTTTCATTCCTGAAAGCTTGATGAAAATAGCTGATGATTTTTTGAAATATGAGAAGAAGCTGCTTAGTTTTGGAGGGAGGTTTGCTTTGATGCTGGTGTAAAAATGCATGGAATGCATCTAAACTGGGTTACGGAACATCTGTAGTACCACTTCACCCTCTTGCAAGTGCCTCCTGGCCAATTCTGAAAGGAGTTGACATTTTCCTTGAACAACAATAGAAAAAATCAGCTTGGTGTCACCTAAGGATCAGTGCTGGGCCCACTCTGTCTTTATTGATGATCTGGACCAGGGAACTGAGTCCAGCATCACTAAGATTGCAGATGACACCAAGCTAGGAGCAGGTGTGGAGCCATTGGAGGGTAGGAGAGCCCTGCAGAGGGACCTTGACAGGCTGCATGGGTGGACAGAAGCCAATGGGATGAGACTGAACAAGGTTAACTGCAGGGTTCTACAATTTGACCACAACCTCAAGCAGCACTACAGGCTGGGGACAGTGGCTGAGAGCAGCCAGGCAGAGAGGGACCTGGGGGTACTGGTAGAGAGCAGCTGAAGATGAGGCAGCAGTGTGCCCAGGTGGGCAGCAGAGCCTATGGCATCCTGGGCTGGCTCAGGAGCAGTGTGGCCAGCAGGACAAGGGAGGTTATTCTGCCCCTGGTCAGGCCACACCTTGAGTGCTGTGTCCAGTTCTGGGCTCAATTCAGGAGAGATGTTGAGGTGCTGGAGTGTGTCCAGAGAAGAATGGTGAAGCTGGTGAGGGGCCTGGAGCACAGCCCTGTGAGGAGNTTTGTTTCTATGATTCTATGAAAATATATAACAAATATATAACAAAAGATAACATCAGTTACCATCAGTACCACCATTCACTGCCCAAGCCAAATCCATTGAAAGTACTGGAGAGAAAGAAAGAGAGAGAGAAAGAAGGAGAGAAGGAGAGAAGGAGAGAAAGAGAGAAAGAGAGAGAGAAAGAAAGAGAGAAAGAGAGAAAGAGAGAAAGGGAGAGAGAGAGAACGGGAGAAAGAAAGAGAGAGAGAAAGAGAGAAAGAGAAAGAGAGAAAGAGAGAAAGAGAGAGAGAGAAAGAAAGAAAGAGAGAAAGAAAGAGAGAAAGAAAGAAAGAAAGAAAGAAAGAAAGAAAGAAAGAAAGAAAGAAAGAAAGAAAGAAAGAAAGAAAGAAAGAAAGAAAGAAAGAAAGAAAGAAAGAAAGAAAGAGGAAGAGAGGAAGAGAGAAAGGGAGAAAGGGAGAAAGAAGCAGAAGCAAAAGCAACTTAGTACTTCAGAATCCCTCCATATAACTTTAGCACCAAGAGTTCTTAGCTCTTAGATCTTCATTCACTTGAAGCTATTTCATTCATGTGTACCAAGTGCACCAAGAGGCCAGCAGTTTGGGAACCCATCACAGTGATGCAGGAAATGAGACTGCCATCTTTCAGATCCCCTCTCATTTACAACAGGAATTGAAAGACAGGCAGAGCAGGAGGAAAGGGAAAAATATAGTCTTAAGGTTAAAAAATGTCAGCCTCAAGTATTGGAGTTTGTTCAGCTTTGACCACAGCCTATGCAGTGTTGTAAAGGTCACCCTGAACTTTTTTGCTGCTGAACTCTGTCTGTCTGGTGCTTAACGTTGTGAAAATCCAGATTTTCTGAGATCACAGAATCTGATTTATGAAAGGGCTGAGACTTCAGAACAGCAGGAGGAGTCAGCTGCACATCTGCTTTCACTACAAGAAGTGCAAAATACTCTGAAATCCATCAGGTTTAAGGCACCTCAAATCAGATTCCTAAAATCAGCGACCACTTCTACCTTGCATTTCACCATCGGTCCTGTGCCTGTGTGTTAAACAGCAAAAATACATGAAAGAGTGATTAATCAAAGGATTAATAATCTACCCTCTTCTGGCAGCATGATAGAAAGGTACTTGAGGAGGTCACTAATCATGCCTTCAGCACTGGGCAGAATGGTGTGCAGCAAGTAACCCAGAGGCATACGCTGAGCCAGTCAGGTAAAAAGCAACATTTCACAAAGCTGCTATTCAGCAGTGGCTGTTGGATATGGGAAAGGCACAGAGGTGTCCTAGGGAACCAAAAAAAGGAGCTATGCAAACATGTAATTTCATATCCCTGGCAGGATGTGGATGAACGATTGGAAGAGTGACCAGAATTAAGATTGCCTGTGTATTGTCTGTTCTCTCTGCACTTGGCTTCACAACCTCAACACTCTTGTAGCAGAGCATATGATAAACTGCCTCACCAAAAAAAAAACTCCACACTTTTCCCACTTTTGAGTATTTCATAGAACCATAGAATCAGTCAGGGTTAGAAGGAACCACATGGATCATCCAGTTCCAATCTCTCTGCCATGGGCAAGGACCACAAGGATCATCCGGTTCCAATCTCCCTGCTGTGGGCAGGGACACCCTACCCTAGATCAGCCTGGCCACAGCCCCATCCAACCTGACCTTAAACACCTCCAGGGATAGGGCCTCAACCACCTCCCTGGGCAACGCATTCCAGGCTCTCATCACTCTCATGCTCAACAAGTTCCTCCTCACATCCAGCCTGAATCTCCCCNATGTCAAGTCATCCACGTCAATTTCCATGTCAGAGATTTGTAAAGATCTTTTTTTTCATTATTTAAATCCTATAAATATTCTAAAACTCTGTGCCTTTTAAAAGTCACTGAACTTCAGCTTCACAAAATCTCAGCTCATTAGACATTTCTAGTAACACATGGAACACTGACCCTGCCTTTCAAAACCAGGTGAAAATGCTACCACTGATCACATAAGGGTATAAGACCACATTCAGTGACCCATTTAGGAAGGAATAGGAGTAGGGGCCAGGAATCCGAAGCCATCCAATTTAAAATGTCTCCCTTCTTTAACCTGGCTCAATTAAGGAAATGGTTTGCCATTAAACTATGGCTCTCCCACACACCAGCTAAATCCTGCACTTGACTCCCATTGAAACGGTCAGTTCAACTCAAATTCGATTGAACTGCGCATAAACAAAAGGCTGCTGGAGAGCACAAAACTCCCATAGCACCCTCTGCTGCTAAAGAGGGAATGGGATTAACGTTCAGACAGAGCAATCCCACAGAAGGTGCAAAGGAACAGCAACGAGAATGGGTTTTCATTGCAGCACAGAATCTAAGCCCTTGCTTTATAAAGGGACCTTTTCAAGACATTGATGCTCAAAGGCCCAATCCTGTAGTCCTTCCTCTGGCAAAATTCCAGCTGAAGTCAATGGGAATATTGCCTGGGTAAGGACTATTCAAAATTAGTCAAACTGTCTGAATATCACTCAATCAGCTCTAATCACTGCATTGAGCAGAAAGGGCCTAATTTTGGCAATTTTTTGTCACTTTAAATTCTTCAACAAATACTTGCATTGTTCCCTGTAAATCATCTTGCCAAGCAGTGTTTGTCAAATAATTGGACATTCTAGTTTTGGTGGGGTTGGTGGTTTTTTTTCTTCCATCAACCATTGAATAAATTATGAATAACAAGCACTGATTTAACCATGTGACTCCCATCAGGCAGTTCTTAAGTTCCCCGTGAAGGGCTTCACTAAGGGGGGTGGGAGGTTATTGGTGACTTAAACAGCAGAGAAAATCTCGTTCAACAAGAGCCACTTGGCTTCCTCTCCACCACTATTGACATGGCAAAGGCTAAACCTAGATTGTGATTTACTTTTCTCTGGACTGTCATACATGTTAGCACTTTGGAGGTTTTTTTGGACAGAGCATTTGATTTTACTTATTTTTTTTCCAGATTCAAAACACAATTTTTTAGGAAGTGTGATGGTTTGGGTGCTCCCTGTCCCCCCACACTGGAAATCCCCCAGACTAGACTCAGCCAGCTCTGGAAGTATGAATGAAGCTTATATTTACAGCTTAGCACAATACACAAGCAGATATTTACAGCATATAGAGTTATAGACAGAAATAGACAAGGTAAAAAGGTAATATAGAAACACAACTCCCCTCCCAGAAACCTGAGTCCCCAGGAGGGGCTCTCAACCACCCCCTCACCTTCCCCCTACCCCTCTCAACCTTACCCCAGTCCCAAGAAAGAATGGAGGTTTGGCCAGGGGGGTTAAGAAGCAAAGGTGAATCAGCCAAAGAAAATGGAGGGTGAGGTTAGAGAGTAAGATGCAGTCCAGCCAGTTCCCAAGCCACAGCCCAAGCCAGTGAAGTGCCAAGTGTGTTATCTATGTTATGACTTACATTTTTACACATCTCAGCAAGGCAATGAGTGAAGTAGACATCACCATTGTTTTCATTTCACAGCCTATGATTTAGTTCTTCTCACCAAAACATTCTACCTAGCTTCAAACTAGCACAGGAAGGGGGGAGGTGGGGGAAAGCTAATAAAGTATGTAAAGCTCTATGGAGGAGAGATAAGATATTGAAAGGGACTTAATACAATGCAGGAGGTTAATGTATATTTGGTGTCAATATCTATTGTTCTCTTGGGAACGTAAACCTCACACAGGCAAAATAACCACAGCACTATGATCATAGAATCAACCAGGTTGGAAGAGACCTCCGAGATCATCCAGTCCAACCTAGCACCCAGCCCTATCCAGTCAACCAGACCATGGCACTAAGTGCCTCATCCAGGCTTTTCTAGAACACCTCCAGGGATGGTGACTCCACCACCTCCTGATCTTATGCATCCCTTCCTCTTCAAGACATTCTGTGATGCTATGTGACACACACTGTAAAACATGCTCACATATCTCATATTCTTTGTAGCATAGACATGTAAGGAACAGTCAGCATAGCTTATCTCTACAGTAGATGGGTAGAATTTGAATTGAACATCTGACACAGGACTTAAAATGATCATCAAATCATAGAATCATAGGATCAATCAGGTTGGAAGAGACCTCCAACATCGTCCAGTCCAACCTAGCACCCAGCCCTATCCAGTCAACCAGACCATGGCACTAAGTGCCCCAGTCAGGCTTTTCTTCAACACCTCCAGGCACAGTGACTCCACCACCTCCCTGGGCAGCCCATTCCAAGGCCAATCACTCTCTCTGCCAACAACTTCCTCCTAACATCCAGCCTAGACCTGCCCTGGCACAACTTGAGACTGTGGCCCCTTGTTCTGTTGCTGGTTGCCTGGCAGAAGAGCCCAACCCCAGCTGGCTGCCACCTCCCTTCAAGTAGTTGTAGACAGCAATGAGCTCTGCCCTGAGCCTCTAGCAAGGCTAGATGATGTTACTCTCAAAAGTATTTGTGTCTTCTACACAACAAACCTTTTACTGTTTCTTTCACATTCTCTAATTAGAAATATTAGGCCATTAGGGAATTTTAAGGGCAGAATGAAGATGCAGATTTATGATCTTTCAACTCTTTTTATTTTTTTAGTAAGAAATGAAAGCAGAAATTTAATAGACACTTAACTAGGCATTTAATAGGCATTTAAAATGTCTATTTTAACAGGCTCATTTAACATTTCCTATTCAAAATTCATAGGGAGAAAAAATAACTTCAAACTAGAAATTCTGAGCTACCAGAGTGCACCAGTTACCCAGTCACTGGGTATAGTGACTGGGTATATTAATATTAAATTAATATTGGGGTATATTAATATAAATATTAAGTGAGTTCTAATTCAGAAGAAGAAAAGACCCCTTTAAAAGATCTATTATTGTGCAACACAGATTTGAGAGCTTTATTAACTATCACTGGAAACAAATTAATTTTGAGACTAATGATGTCATATCTGAAGTGGATCTTCTCTAACAGCTGTCTCCAGATTGGCTTAGAGCCTGCCAGACTGGATAGGCACACAAGGGTTCTTTGGCCACAACAACCCCAAGCAGTGCTACAGGCTGAGGACAGAGTGGCTGAGAGCAGCCAGGCAGAGAGGGACCTGGGGGTGCTGGCAGAGAGTAGCTGAACATGAGCCAACAGTTTTGCCAGCAGAGCCAAAGGCATCCTGACCAGGCTCAGGAGCATTGTGGCCAGCAGGACAAGGGAGGTTATTCTGCCCTGTGCTCAGCACTGCTCAGGACACACCTTCAGTCCAGTTCTGGGCTCCTCAATTCAAGAGAGATGTTGAGGTACTGGAACAAGTCCAGAGAAGGGCAATGAAGCTGGTGAGGGGCCTGGAGCACAGCCCTGTGAGGAGAGGCTGAGGGAGCTGGGGGTGTGCAGCCTGCAGAAGAGGAGGCTCAGGGCAGACCTCATTGCTGTCTACAACTACCTGAAGGGAGGTTGTAGCCAGGTGGGGTTGGTCTCTTCTGCCAGACAACCAGCAACACAATGAGGGGACACAGTCTCAAGTTGTTCTGGAGGAGGTCTAGGCTGGATGTTAGGAGAAAGTTCTTGCTGGAGTGATTGGCATTGGAATGGGCTGCTAGGGAGGTGGTGGAGTTGCTGTCCTGGAGGTGTTCAAGAAAAGCCTGGCTGGGGCACTTAGTGCCATGGTCTGGTTGACTGGATAGGGCTGGGTGCTAGGTTGGACTGGATGAACTCAGAAGTCATTTCCAACTTGTTTGATTCTGTGATTCTAAGGCAATGGTAGCCATAAGCAATGCTAAGCAAATGCACAACCAGAGTCTAGAGTTACCCTCTCCTCCTCTCCTCCCTGAAACAAGCACAGTGTCTCCTCAAATGACTTTCCACTCAAGCCACAACCCAAAAGAAAACCAACCCCAAGGATAAGGAGGCAAGGGCTAATGAGAAGATGACCAAGAAAGTTTGCAATAAGAGTTTATAAAGCAACAGTCAGTAGTAAAATAAGCTGAAATCTTACACAGTTGTAGATGGAATCACTACTTTAGGCAATAGCTTGCCCTACATGGATTCTCTCTCTCCCCACTGTAGATGTAGCTATGTATGCTCGTGTTCTTGTCTCTTATTAACTCCTATTAACTTTGTGTTTCCCTCTCATTAATTCACCTTTCATTTCAGGTAGTATCAGGAAGTGCAATTAGCTGCATCAAGCACATCTTCACTATGCAAATTATTTAGCTACTAACCATGTTTATAATTAAGTGGTTTAATACCACTTTATTACACCTTTTCAGTTGCTTACAACCTTGCCAAACTTCATTTGTTTTCCATGCCAGGTTTCTGTCTCAGGAAGCAAATTCCCTGGGAAGTTTCTGTAAAAGGCTTCCATATGAGTGGCAAAGTTGTTTTGTGTGCTGATACTGTGGGTGTGAGCACTGCAGAAAAGTGGTAAAATTTGGGTGTGTCCTTCTACATAACTCAGAGGAGTCTTGTCAGAGTTGGCAGATGTAAAGCCTCTGGCCGCTGCTAACTTGTTCCATGCTCCCAGAGCTCTGAAAGCAAAACCACATCACCCATATTTTAACCCCAGCAGCTGACCATTCTTGTCCTAAAAGTTTATGCAGGACTCCTGCAACCAAAGGACACCAACGTAAGAAGCACAAGGACTAAGACCAGAAAAGCTTTAAGCCTTATACTGCTGTTTAAGGTCTGTGAAAACACATCTGGCCCATACAGCCCAGGTTTAACAACACAGCCAGCAATGCCTTAAGCTCACTCTGGGCCAATCACCTAAGCGTTAACTGCTTTCCAGAAAGGTTTTACAGTTCCCACTAAGCTGTGTGTCACCGAGATTTAGAGGCAGGAGCTGAATTCCCCACCTTGAAGCTAATTTGGACACGATGGCAGACAAGTAGTATGTCTTCACAGCATTCAAGCTGCCTCCTGTGCTCTCACTGCTCCCCTTTTCACTCCATGGTGCCCAGTCAGACTAGTTAAAAAAATCTGCCTGATGCTGATGGAGTACAGAATAGGAACAGGGAGAAGGCAGGAGAAAGGGCTAGGCTGGAGCAGACTGGGATAAGAGAAGAGAAATCTACAGTCAACAGCAAAAAAAAGAGGAAGCCACCTGGCACTAACTGTAAAAACAGATCCTAACCAGCACTCAAAACAGAACACATCTCTAAAGACACATATAGTGTTAATTCTGGCATGCCCTAACCTTCACAGCCTTGCTATTGTAATTATGTTGGTCTTTTACTGTAGGGCTCTGCTATAATCACCCTGGGTTTTCATATTAAAAAAGCATTGGGGTAGATTCTCTGCTGGTGTAAACTGGCACAGTGCCACTGATTCTAATGGAACTCTGCCAACTTTCATCAGCTGCAAATCTGGACCATTCTTGTTAACCTACTTATAAAGAAGCTCCCAACATGCCTCTAATCACTTCTATTTTCCCCCTTGACCCTTCTTGTGTTTGGTGATGGGTTTCTATCTTAGAAATGTCATGATAGAATGCTTTGGTTTCTTTCATCAGCAAATTGGCATGACGTTTAGCCATCACTTCTAGCCTCTCCTCCAAATGCAGATTGACAATGGAGTGCAGCACAAAAAAAACTCTGCTGTCCCAGGCTGTGGTACCTCTGTGGTCTGGCAGCACATCACGCAGCCTGCACAGCTCTCAGGTAATAGGATCAGCCTCAGAGCAAGAGGTGGCTCCATGTCAGTTTAAACACACCCACAGCAATACTTGGAAATTCAATTGATTGATTTCATCTGATGAAGTCTTCTGCTTTCTGTCACCAATCCAGGTGTTTGCTTTATTTGTATCACCTTAATTGTCAAGTTTGGGGGTGTTGTTTTTATGATTAGCTGTGTGTAAAATCCTCATCTAGTATTTTTCATGGAACTCACCTCTGTTGGATAAAACTATATATGTAGCTGTGTTGCAAATCTCCTCCACTAAATTAACACTGAAAATATAATACTATAGGGCTGGGGCAGCAAGATAGACTGTTGCAAGAGTCA
>WAAF01007021.1:0-42965 GCA_013400475.1 Tricholaema leucomelas
GGTGTTTGTAACTGTCTGATAAGGAGGGGCTTCATGTGCAGGTGGATGTGGCCATGCTTGTATCCTAGAATTCATAGATAGGTGTTTTTGTGAGTATATACATATATATGTATATATAAATATATGTGAATGTGAGTACATCCACTCAGCCTACAGGGATGGGATGCTGGACAAATTGATCATTTTCCTTTCTCCTGTGTTTTAACTGAGAATTGGTGTTTGTAACTGTCTGACTGAACAGGAGGGGTTGCATGTGCAGGTAGATGTGATCATGCTTGCATTTAGAATTTCCAGATAGGTGTTTTTTGTGAGTACATACATATATGTACATATATATATATATGTATATGAGTACTTCTACTCAGCCTACAGGATAGGATGTTGGACAAATTGATCATTTTCCTTTCTTCTGTGTTTTGACTGAGAATTGGTGTTTGTAACTGTCTGACTGACCAGGAGAGGTTGCATGTGCAGGTAGATGTGGCCATGCTTGTATCCTAGAAATTAGAGATATGTGGTTTTGTGAGTACACACATATATCTTTTAACACTCAATCTGCAGGGATAGGATGCTGGAAATGTGGAGCAGGTCTGTTTGCCAATTTTTTTGTCTATATTAAATCCATAGATACACACACACAAAAAGAAGAGAAAATATTACTCATTGCATGTCTCTCCAGCAGATTTTTAGTGAGTCTGGGAATGAATTTCCAGACTTGAATCACGGCTGCAAGTACAGCTGCATGTCTGGCAGAGGCAGAGTCTTTGCTGGTGGCTGAATTGAATGGGCAGATGTAGCTTAACAGCTACTTCAGAATTTGAAGAAATTATCTTCCTTTTTTAATTTGTCCTGAATTTTGCTAAGCAAGCACAATAATGCCAGATGGATGTTTGGAAAGAAGCAAACTGAACAGTAAGGAGAAAAATGGGGGAAGTGGTGAATCTTGGCCTGCTGTCTTAGGGATGACAAGATGTGAAGAGTTTTACTGGCACAAGACTCAGGTCATCACTCAAATGCATTCAAGGTTCCACTCTTCAGGGATGTGACTGACTAAATTAAGTGAAACAGACATTTTCTCCTCAGTACAGAGGATGAGTTCTGAACAAAGCTGGAAAGTGTACATGATTTTCTTGAAGCATTTAATTTTGGATTATAAGGCACAAAAGGAGGCACTGGGGAAGAAAACAAACACCTGAGAAGGGGGTCATTCCAGCTTAGTTCTGCTGTCAGCCATTAGAGGTGCAGCATCGTGCTTCAGGGCTTAGTTATCCACAAGTCCTGCCTTCAGACATTAGTCCCCTTTGCTTTTCCTAAGGGAGAACATTAACTGGGAGCCTTTGATGTTGGCGACAGGCAGCTTTTAGCACACATGAAAAGTGTCAAAAGTTTCATTTTGAAACCAAATAGTCAATATTTCTGACCCTCTTCTAACAACCCATTCTTGGAACGTTGGCTCCACCAGCTACAAGCAGTAAGTTTCCCATGTGGTCATGTAGGTGGTGGAGTCGCCGTCCCTGGAGCTGTTCAAGGCAGGATTGGACGTGGCACTTGGTGCCATGGTCTAGCCTTGAGCTCTGTGGTGAAGGGTTGGACTTGATGATCTGTGAGGTCTCTTCCAACCCTGATGATACTATGATACTATGATATGTAGAAATGGCATTTTGCAGGAAAGCACTTTTGATACAAAACCATGTGTTGGCACTCTTCTCTAGCCATAATCCTGGGTTGATGTGACAATACTTGTGGCTGGCAGAGGGCTTTCCTTAATTTCTTGAGGTTTAACTGCAACACCACTGAACCTGGGCATTTTAACAGGCTCACAGGAGGTTAGGGGTTGGAAGGGACTCAAGGAGATTGAGTGCAACCCCCCTGCCAGAGCAGGACAATCCTATCTAACACAGATCACAGAGGAACACATCCAGACAGCCTTTGAAAGGCTCCAGAGAAGGAGGCTCCATGACCTCCCTGGGGAGCCTGTTCCAGTGACACTTACAGTAAACAAGTTCCCCCTTGTGTTAAGGCAGAACCTCTTTTGCTGCAACTTACACCCATTGCTCCTTGTCCTATCCCAGGGAGCAATGAGCAGAGCCTGTCCCCCTTCTCCTGGCCAGCACTTAGATATTTAGAAACAGTTATCAAATCCCCTCTCAGTCTTCTCTTCTCCAGACTAAAAAGCCCCAGCTCCCTCAGCCTCTCCTCATAAGCCATGCCCTCCTGTCCCCTAAGCATTCTCCTAGACCTCCCCACTGGACCCTCTCCAGCAGATCCCTGTCCCTCTTAAACTGGGGAGCCCAAAACTGAACACAGTATTCAAGACTTTTAAGGATTCCAAATAACACTTGCTGTTATTTGCTGTCAAATACACTCAGGTACTTGCCCAGGTGTGCCCTTTCTGCAGCCTGGAAGCATTCCCACTGGGAATGAATCCTCTGAAGCTACTGTGACTAGCTCCTTTCGTGCTGTGTAGGTAAATGCTTGTGTCTATAAGCAACTGTGTGGTCCATTTGCCGTGGTTAAATGCAGCTGTCAAGTGTTCCCTGTAGTGACTTTAACTTGTTTGGGTGGGTTTTTTTTAATAGTAAACTATTAGTAAAAATTAATTACATTAGCAAGTGTTTAATTCCCAACTTAAAAAAAAAGAAAAGCCCCTAAGCCACTTTTAATCCCATTATATACAGTAGCAGGCTAATGCTAATACTTTCTTGTCAATCCAGACTTTTCTTTCCTCCTGCTCTGTTCCAGGTCCCTAACAACACCCAGCCCTCAGCTGCTTCCAATAAAAGGCAAAAAGCTGCCTGCCTTAACCAGACAGCACTGCTAGGTCCACCTCCAGTTTTCTACAGAGGAAGCTGTGTAATCTTTCCTCCTTCATTTCCCTATCTCAGCCACTAGGAACAAGGCAACCCAAATCCCTCCTCATAACTTAAGTCTCACAGGAAAGCATCACAAGGGAAAGCACAGCTTGAGCATCTGGAAAACACAGAAGCAAATGCAAACAGAAATTGCTTGGCTTAGGTTCATCCTGGTTCAGATAGTCTCTCTCTCTCTCTGTATTTCTTCTTCCTCAGAAAGTATTCAGCTACCTCAAATAAAACTCTGCTGCTCTGGTAGATGTGAACAGAATAATCAAGCTGTACACAGCAATGTGTTTTACAGGTGTCTGTGTCAATAAACCCAAAGTGAGTGCGAGTAGTAAACTGCAGATGAGTGGTAGTAAACGTTTCCCAAGCAGTGAGGTAAAGCATTTGATTCTGTTACAAAACTTGAAAGCTTTCCTTTGAGTTAACTTCTCTAATTATTAAAAGAAGCAAAACTGAACTGGCACTAATTAGAACAAACATGGCTCCAAACTCTCAGAGATCCTAAAATGAGGGCAATGTTGTGAAGTAGCACAAAGCGTAATGATAATCGTGGCCTAATAATTACTAGGTGTGTAGTAAAGTATGAGGAGAGCTAGTCTGAATATTTTTCCTAGCAACATCACAGTAGTGTGATAAAACATTACTTTCAGAGTGAGTATTTGGTGGAAAACATCAGTTACTCTTAGCTGCTTCTCTGCAGAGTTCTGTTGTATGAAAAGCAATTATTAATCAAGGTGGTGCAAGTAAGGAAGAGGAGGGTGGGAAGGAGTCCCTACAACTGGCTCCCGTGTTTGTGCATGGTTTGTTTATCTTCTCTCTGATTCCCACTTGGAGCTACGGAGTTAGAGGAGGAGCTGCCAGCTGGCAGCTCATCATTACAGGCACACACAGTCCCATCTGCACCGCTTATGGTGCGGAGGTCGCATGGGGTTTTACCCAAACAACCTCTCAGGGGTACAATAACATACCTCTTGATTTGGCTGTGAAGTTATACTTATTATTAATAGACAAGATAAGAGGCTGGGGCTCTATTCATCCACTTCAGTGCTAATTATTCAGTTTGAGCTGCGCCGATTATGATACTGATAGATAACCACACCGCATTTATAGCTACGGCAAGCAGTAGCCAAGAACTTTGGCTCATGCTGCTGTTTGGTTTCTCTGATAGGGAAGGAGGAGGGGAAAGAAAAAGCTGCTCTGGTTGATTAGCAATGTGTTGCATGGGACCATTTATAACGAAGCATATCATTTAAATTTTCCTTTACAAATGAGTCCAACTCTCTTTGCAGGCTGCAGGCTCTGTTAATTGTCACAAACATTGCCTTTTTTTTTTTTTTAAACATTATTAGCTCTTTGGCAGGATCTCCATTGTTGACTAAAAACTTGGCATGATCAGGGCTTGCTGAATAATTTAGGTTGTTGGCAGCTGGAGTAGGAGAACACACATCTAGGCAGGCAGACGTGCTGCTTGAGCTCTTTATATAATGGCATTGTATACAAAGCAGAGCATAGTCAGCGATGACTTCCGTGTCTGTTTATAGGTAAACACTGATGTTAGTTTTACAGGGAGGGGGGGGAAATGTAAGGGATATTTCAAACTGCATATAATGTGAGAGACAGATGCACTGCTGATTGTTCAGATGGCTCCCTTAATCTCTGACTTTCACAGAGTGTGATTACCACGGATTCCGAGGAGCAGCGTCTCAAGTATGTTTCTGTGCACTTTGACACTTTGGGTCTTGCGTATAAACACCACCCCACAGAATAATGATGCTGTGAGCTTAGCCAGAAAAAGAACTCCTTGTATTTTTCTTTTGTGCAGCAAATGGCTCCCAATTGCACTGTCAGTCACAGAGAAAATGTGCAGCTCAAGAGATGCCCATTTCAGAATTACATTTGTGTGCAGTACAAATTCCCACTTTTATCCAAGGGCCTAGAAGAGTTGTAAAATACATAAAGCCTGCTGTGAGTGTCCAGATGTAAGGCACCTGATGGTGAGTGCTCAGGAGGTTTTACCAAGAGTTGCCTCCCACAAAAACTCCTCCTATAAATTGCTTGTAAGTGACATCTGTCATAGTGCACTTCTTCTCCCTATCATAGAATCATAGAATGGTTTAGGTTGGAAGGGACCTCAAGCATCATCCAACTCCAACCCCCTGCTGTAGGCAGGGACACCACCCACTAGAGCAGGCCACTCAAGGCCTCATCCAACTTGGCCTTAAACACCTCCAGGGAGGAAGCATCCACAACCTCCCTGGGCAACCTGTGCCAGTGTCTTACCACCCTCACTGTAAAGAACTTCCTCCTAACATCCAGTCTAAATCTCCCCTCTTCCAGCTTAAACCCATTCCCCCTCATCCTGACATTACCAGACCTTGTCAATAGTCCCTCCCCAGCCTTCCTGTAGGCTCCCTTCAGATATTGGAGTACCTTGATGATGTACTGAGCTGTCATCACAATACCTGTGAGGTGGAGGCTGCACTTGTTCCTTTCAAAATTTGAGCAATGGTGAATGAACAGCAGGGAAATCAGATAGCGAAAACGTGAGGGCCCAGTACTCTGTGTGTGTGTTATCCTTCTTGGGTGCCAAAATAAGGATGTGATAGTTTGAATGTTACCCACCCCCTCACTCTTATGCAGGCACCCAGACTAGACTCAGCTGAGCTGGAAATTAGAAAGAGGCTTTATATGTACAGCTTAGCACAAGATACAAGCAGCTATTTACAATAGATACAGCTATAGATAGGAATATACAAGTTAAAAAGTAATACAGAAACACAACAGCCCTCCCAGAAACCAGAGTCCCCAGGAGGGGCTCCCAGCCACCCTTCCACCTCTTTTCCACCCTTTTACCTTATCCCAGACTTTGCCTTATGTGCAAGGTGAGTTTGGAGAATTGGCATGGGGGGGTTAGGAAGCAGAAGGATTAGACAGCAGGTTAAAGAGAGAAGGGAGGCACACAAAGCCAGAGAGCAACTCTGTTATCCGTATTTGTGTTCTTGGTTTTATCCATCTCAGCAAGCCTGTGAGTGCAGCAGGCATCACCATTGTTTCCTTTTCACAGCCTACCATCTAATTCTTCTCACCAAAATATTCCACCTAGCTTCAAACTAACACAGTTTCATAAACCTGCTTGTTTGTTACCTCTGTTTTTTCCAAGTTGCTATTTGCTTCCCAGGAACATCTTCTCCCTCCCAAGATTCTCACTCTTCAATTCTTACTGAAACCCTTTAAAGCCCTCTGCTTCCCAGGCCCTTTTTCTGCCTTCCAGCCGGCGTCCCTAGGGAGTGAGGGCTTCACCAGAAAACGTCTCATGGATTTCTGTGACAGCCAGTTGACAAGTATGATAGAACATAATGAGAAATGAATAAAACCTCTCATAACAGTCTCAACAGAGTGAGAATAACCAAGTTAGGCTGAGGATGAATAGGCTTTCTTCCTCCCCCACACCCATCCTGGTCTCATAATCACTGCTGGAGCACAAGGCTGCAAGGACAGGGTGTGCTCTCCTGACAGATTTCATGGTTATTAGCTAAAAAAGACCAAGCATTGTCAAAACTGGAGTTTCCCCCAATTATGCTGTGACACTTCTGTGCTTAACAAGGAGAACAGCAGAGTGAATATTACCTAAGTGCTATAGTACAGACACCACTTAGAGATGCACAAGCTTACATGTTTCCCAGAGCAAGCATCTGATAACTGTCAGAGTGGTCTTCCTGCATCCTGACAACCTCTGCAACTGTATGTGGGAATAACTTCTGAGTTGTACCTAGTGTATGGCATTCCAATTATTATTGCCTGTATAGATTTCACTACACAATAGCAGCCAACACAAATCCATGTATAAATGTACTATGCAGCTTGGAAGGCTGCTGGTGAACCCATGCATAGATCTTGTGAAGAATCTGCTTTCTGAGGCACTTGTGCTTGAAACTTAAAAGACCATTAATAAGTTCTTTCAATCCTTTTTTTTTTTGCTTCCTAGAAAACTGCACAGATATTCCTATCAGTTGTTAACAGTTTGTGGAGAGTTTATTCTATTACATTTGTCTGGGGTTTGTGTAGCTACCTTATGTTCATCACTGGCGTTTTAAGGCACCCCTCAGAGGTCAGTGCTGGCACCAGTGCTGCTTAACGTCTTTGTCAGTGACATGGAGAGAGGAATCAGTGCACCCTCAGCAGGTTTGCAGGTGGCATCAAGCTGTGTGGCACAGTTGACTTGCTAGAGGGCAAGGACTCATCCAGAGGCACCTGGACAGGCTGCACAGCTGGGCCCAGGCCAACCTCATCAAATTCAACAAGGCCAAGTGTAAGGTCCTGCACCTGGGTGGGTGCAATCCCAAGCACAACTCCAGGCTGGGTGGGGAATGGCTGAGAGCAGCCCTGAGGAAAAGGGTCTGGGCTGATGAAAAGCTCAACATGAGCCTGCAGTGTGAGTGCAGCCCAGACAGCAACCCTGTGCTGGGCTGCAGCAAGAGCAGTGTGGCCAGCAGGGCAAGGGAGGGGATTCTGCCCCTTGGCTCTGCTCTCCTCAGACCCCATCTGGAGTCCTGTGTGCAGTTCTGGAGCCTCCAACACAAGCAGGACATGGAACTGTTGGAGCCAGTCCAGAGGAGGCTACAAAGGTGCTCAGAGGGCTGCAGCAGCTCTGCTATGAGGACAGGCTACAAGAGTTGGGGCTCTTCAGCCTGGAGAAGAGGCTTTGAGGAGACTTTATAGTGGCCTTCCAGTATCTGAAGGGAGCCTACAGGAAGGCTGGGGAGGGACTATTGACAAGGTCTGGGAATGACAAGATGAGGGATAATGGGTTTAAAGTGGCAGAGGAGAGATTCAAGCTAGATGTTAGGAAAGGGTTCTTTACAGTGAGGGTGGTGAGACACTGGCACAGGTTGCCCAGGGAGGTTGTGTCTGCTTCCTCCCTGAAGGTGTTCAAGGCCAGGCTGGATGAGGCCTTGAGCAGCCTGCTCTAGTGGGAGGTGTCCCTGCCTATGGCAGGAGTAGGAACTGGATGAGCTTTGAGATCCCTTCTGACATAAACCATTCTATGTATCGGCAGTGCCTGGTGTGGGTATGTGAAGGGTCCAATCCACCTTGACACCAACGCATAAACTTTATTCCAGGTATATGGAAACTCCCAGTGACTTGATCCAAATATTTGCCCTGACAAAACTTTGCACAGGTCAAAGTGTTTTCCTGAATTGAGAGCACATTAAGCAGCTGGTTATAGTTAGCTGTATTGCAGCATAGGAAGTCAGAGAGCTCAGCAGTTGATTGCATCTGATAGAAACCGATAACATCTGATAGACTTCTGGTCACAAATGGTTTGAGGGTCTCCTTTCATGAGAACAAATGGAGGGAAATTTCCTTTCCCAAGTTCAGCATTTTTTGGTAGTAAAATGTGTGGGTTAGATTATATTGAGTATTTGTGAAGTAAGCTCTACACTGTCTCTTCATTAGTTTCTCAAAATGAATGTTTCTCTGGATACTCTTTTCTTCCACCATGAGTCTCATGTACTGAACATTTCTGTCTACAATTTATCACCATCATGTTTCTCCAGATGAAAAAATGTGACTCTGTGCCCACAGTTTGTGTTTTTTCAACATGTGGTCCGTTTAATTTGAAGTCAGAAATGTCTGAGTTTTCATTCACAGAATCACAGGGACTGAAAGGCTCATGGGATGTTAGGTGTTGGAAGGGACCCAAGGAGATCGTGAGTCCAGCCCCCACTGCCAGAGCAGGGCAATCCTATCTAACACAGATCACAGAGGAACACATCCAGACAGCCCTTGAAAGGCTCCACAGAAGGAGACTCCATGACTTCCCTGGGGAGCCTGTGCCAGTGCTCTGTGACCCTGACAGTAAAGAAGTTCCCCCTTGTGTTAAGGCAGAACCTCTTTTGCTGCAACTTACACCCATTGCTCCTTGTCCTGTCCCAGGGAGCAGTGAGCAGAGCCTGCCCCCCCACTCCTGGCCAACCCTCAGATACTTATAAACATTTATCAAATCCCCTCTCAGTCTTCTCTTCTCCAGACTAAAAAGCCCCAGGCCCCTCAGCCTCTCCTCATCAGCCATGCCCTCCAGGCCCCTCATCATCCTCATAGCCCTATGCTGGACTCTCTAGGGATGCAGACCTGAGGGCAGAAAAAGGGCCTGGAAAGCAGAGGGCTTTAAAGAGTTTCAATAAGAATTGAAGTGTGAGAATCTTGGGAGGGAGAAGATGTTCCTGGGAAGCAAATAGCAACTTGGAAAAAATAGAGATATCACACAAGCAGGGTTATGGAAACTGTGTTAGTTTGAAGCTAGGTGGAATATTTTGGTGAGAAGAATTAGATGGTAGGCTGTGAAAAGGAAACAATGGTGATGCCTGCTGCACTCATAGGCTTGCTGAGATGTATAAAACCAAGAACACAAATATGGATAACAGAGTTGCTCTCTGGCTTTGGCTGCCTCCCTTCTCTCTTTAACCTGCCAGAGTCACAGAATGTCAGGGGCTGGAAGGGACCTCAAATGCTCATCCAGTCCAATTCCCTGCCAGAGCAGGATCACCTAGGCCAGATCACACAGGAACACGTCCAGGCAGGTCTTGAATATCTCCAGGGAGGGAGACTCCACAACCCCCCTGGGCAGCCTGTTCCAGTGTTCTGGCACCCTCACACTGAAAAAAATTCCTCTTCATATTCCCATGGAACTTCCTATGCCTCAGGTTCCACCATTGCTCCTTGTCCTGTCTCTGGCCATCACCCAGCAGAGCCTGGCTCCAGCCTCCTGCCACACTCACATTTTCATCTTTACAAATATGAATGAGGTCACCTCTTAGTCTCCTCCAAGCTAAAGTAAGAAAATATTTTGAAGTACAAAGCTGAGTTTTGGATTGGAAGCTCAGAGTGCAGATCATTATTAGAAATATTCTCTGCTATCTTTTACCATTTATATGTTTGCTTCACATTTTCCAAGCCAAATGAATGATCAATACTAATACAATGGCAGCAATCACTACTAGGCTGAGTTGCACAATAAAGCTGGCTTGTCTTTTTTTTTTTCTCCAATTCAACAACTGTCCTGGTAAAACTACAAACCTAGTTCTGTGCAAACTCATCTCCTGAGAAGGGAAAAGAAAGAAAATCATGGAAAGCTAATGACTGATAACCTTTCCCTAGTTCCTTTTGTCCCAGTGAAAAGCTTATTTCCTCTAACGCAACGGTGGCAGCTCTTATCTGTTTGAGCATGAGAGCCTCTAGAGCATGAGAACCTTTTAATAGAGAAGACTCTTCTTTTGTCATAAATCATTCATTGGATGAGAAGAGACTCTTACAGGATTAGCAGTGTTACTTAGTTTGATGAATCTCATAATGTTAGACTTTTGACAACGGACCCGTAAAAAGGTTGCTGCTTGTACTTCAGCCCAAAGCACAGCAGCTATGTGCAAGCATACAGCTACAAAACATCCAGAATGAAGATTCCAAAAGGCTGGGGTTGATTAGCATTTACAAGAAATTTAATGACCAAAGGCTCTGTAATCTGTATTGGAGCAACACAATGTTGAGTTGATCTTCTAATTTTTAATGAGTACTCGGCTATGATCCCAGTACCACTGTGACAGCGACGTTTGATGTTGGAGTGGAACAGATTGAAAGCATCACTGACTCTGTTTGCTCTTTCATGTGTGTCTGCCACAGGAATGGGAAATAGAGTTCCTTTAAATGAACTCTGAGGTGAGTGCAGGGCAAGTGATGGTAATTCCTTAGATAGACTTCATTGACTTGTCTACACTGCCCTGAAGAGTGTCTTTGGTGAAAATCTGGGTTGCACAGATCTACTGAGTTTGGAAGCCTTGTTTGTTTGAGGGCTTTTTCCCCCCAATAACTATGTGGATTTTCTGTTCAATCTGAAAATTCACAAGTGACATCAGCACTAAGTAGCTATGTGTACACCTCCCTGGAATATCTGTACTAGAGCTGGCTGAAAAAAGTACATTCTCATGTAAATCTTTGACTTTGATCATCAAAAAGGCAGGGAGAGGGGGTGTTTTAAGTACAATGAAGTGAAAATATTCTATTAGTGGAAAAAAGCTATTAACAAATGCTTTGACTAGGTCTTTCAAGTTCATTCTAAGCTAAGCAACACATGAGGAAAATGTGCATTTCCCTCCTTTTGAGTTAAATGTCATACTACAAGCACTGCTGTAATATTTTAACTAACAGACTGGAGAAAAGAATTTACATGTCCATGACAGAACCCAAGCAGTGAAGGTGGAGAATGAAGCTGAGTTTCACTGGAGAATAAGATTTTTCCCCTCAACTATCAATCCTTAGGGGTCTAAGGTCACCTTAGGATCCACAGATATCTAATTATTGTCATCAAGAGGTGGTCCTAGAGAAGTTTCAGACCACCAGCCAGAAACTCAGATTACCTCAACTACTGCTCCATATTCTACTGACTGTGCTGAAGGGATCTCTGCTGGCTAGGATGACAGACTGGACACCTCCTGGGAATTCAATGTGTATGTTTGTACCTGAACCAGAAGCAACTCATATCAATTGCTGAACACCATTCTTAACTGGAGCTCTTTCTTTTAATTTCCTGGAGTGAATCACCTTTTGTAGTCTTTCACTCAGTGCTTATTGAAGCCACTGAATTGCAGGGTGTGGTGGTTTGGGTGTCCCCTGCCATTCCCCCACTTTGGAAACCACCCAGACTAGACTCAGCTGGCTCTGGAAATATGAATGAAGCTTATATTTACAGCTGGCACAATGTACAAGCAGATAGTTACAGTCTATACAGTTATAGACAGAAATAGACAAGGTAAAAGGTAATACAGAAACACAACTCCCCTCCCAGAAACCTGAGTCCCCAGGAGGGGCTCTCAACCACCCCCTCACCTTCCCCCTACCCCTCTCAACCTTACCCCAGTGCCAAGGAAGAATGGAGGTTTAGCCAGGGAGTTAAGAAGCAAAGGTGGATCAGCCAAAGAAAATGGAGGGTGAGGTTAGAGAGTAAGATGCAGTTTCAGACAGCAGCCCCAGATCTCCCCAGCAGGTGAAGAGCAAAGTGACTTTATGTTTTGATTGTCCTTTTTTACACATCTCAGCAAGACTATGAGCAAAGTAGACATCACCATTGTTTTCACTTCACAGCCTATGACTTAGTCCTTCTCACCAAAACATTCTAGCTAGCTTCAAACTGGCACACAGGGTGTTAAAACCTTCTGTGCTTCAAGTAGTAGAATGTAGTGAATGATCACCTCAAATGCACCAGCAGCTAATTACAGGACTGGCTTATAAGACAGTTGAAACAATCATAGAATTGTTTCAGTTTGAAAAGACCTCCAAGATCACCAAATCCAACCATCAACCCAAAGCCACCATAGCTGTTAAACCATGTGTCAAAGTGCCATATCCAAACAGTTCCTCTTTCTAATAAATTGCCTGGGTTCTAATTTAAATTCCCAGAGACTCAAATATATTTGATAGAACCAAGTAACAATTTTATAGAGTGCCCTTCCCTCTTCCCCCTTCTTTCCCAAAAGAAAGGAATTAGATGTAGGCAGAGGAAAAGGTAAGCACACTCAAATACATAAATCTCACTCTGATATGGAAGTTAAAAAGAAAAAGTTTAACAATAAATTCAAAAGGTATCTGAGGTAGGGAAGTTACAAAGGTATAGGAAAGGGAAAACAAATACAAAAGGTGTAAACACAATCAGATTTTTGATGGTAATGGCTTTGTCCACCTTGTGGGTGATGGCCACGTGGTAAAACAAAGAGAACCAGGAACGGGATGGTGTGCTAGTTTGAGCCTAGCTAGAATGTTTTGGTGAGAAGAACTAGATCATAGGCTGAGAAATTAAAACAATGGTGAGGTCTACTTCCCTCACAGCCTTGCTGAGATGTGTAGAAAGGAAAAGCAAAACATTAGATACAGTCACTTCGCTTGGCACTTCGCTCTGGGCTCTTTGCCTGCTGGGGAGCTGCTGGCTGAACTCCATCTTGCTTTCTAACCTCACCCTCCATTTGCTTTGGCTGATTCACCTTTGCTTCTTAATCCCCCTGGCCGAACCTCCATTCAGACTTGGGACTGGGGTAAGGTTGAGAGGGGTAGGGGTAAGGTGAGGGGGTGGTTGAGAGCCCCTCCTGGGGACTCAGGTTTCTGGGAGGGGAGTTGTGTTTCTGTATTACCTTTTACCTTGTATATNGGGGGGGGGGCAGGGGACACCCAAACCTCCACAGATGGGGATGCTGGTTAGCAAGGAGGCAGGGAGTGCAGAGAGAGAGAGAAACAGGAGGTCCCCCTGCTTTTATGGATCTTTAGAGAGGAAGGGGAGATTGAGCTAACCATCACCTGGTGGTGTTCAGACCCACCGCTGGGGAGGGGTCAAGACCACCTAGGGTCAGGTTCAAGGTCACTCCCCCTGGAGGGTTAACCCTGTACAGTCAGGTTGCTCAGAGCCCCATTGAACCTGATTGTGAGTATCTCCAGGGATGGGGTCTCAACCACCTCGCTGGGAAATGTGTTGCACAATGCTAATGGTAGTGTACAGATCCCAGGAGCTGCTCATTCCTAGCCCCAGACCAAATCCTGTATTCCATTTCATGTATAATTCCTTAATATGTTTGATCATTTCAATAATTGGTTTTCACTTCTGACACTTTGTGAAACTATTTTCATTCTTTCAAGGCATGTGACCTGTGCCATTCATTCTGCTGACATTTAGAAAAGGAGGAGAACCTTCACTTCTACAGGTCTCAAAATAACGTTCAAAATGTCTGTGACACAGTTCTCATGGTCATGTAAATAAGGCTGGGAAGATTATCTAGTTCATTTGCTGATGCCAGCAGAATCATAGAATCAACCAAGCTGAAAGAGACCTCCAAGATCATCCAGTCCAACCTAGCACCCAGCCCTGGCCAATCAATCAGACCATGGCACTAAGTGCCTCAGCCAGGCTTTGCTTCAACGCCTCCAGGGATGGCAACTCCACCACCTCCCTGGGCAGCCCATTCCAATGCCAATCACTCTCTCTGCCAACAACTTCCTCCTAACATCCAGCCTAGACCTCCCCTGGCACAACTTGAGACTGGGTCCCCTTGTTCTGTTGCTGGTTGCCTGGAAGAAGAGACCAACCCCACCTGGCCACAACCTCCCTTCAGGTAGTTGTAGACAGCAATGAGGTCTGCCCTGAGCCTCCTCTTCTGCAGGCTGCACACCCCCAGCTCCCTCAGCCTCTCCTCACAGGGCTGTGCTCCAACTCCCTCACCAGCTTTGTTGCCCTTTTCTGGACACATTCCAGTATCTCAACAGTGTTCTTGAATTGAGGAGCCTTTTCCCCTTTTTGTCCTTTTTATATCCTTTCATTATCTATTTGTGAGAGTCCAACAGAAGGCTATGAGCATGATTAAGGGACTGGAGCACTGCCTTACAAGGAAAGGAACAAAACCTTCCCAGTGAAGATCCTGTGTGTCATTTTGGCCTATCTTTGAAGAGAAGATTGTTTCTTCACGGATAATCTGCATGAGATACCAAAGAGAGGGAGGGAGAGTAAAGGAGTGAGGATCAGGGGAGGACACCCCCTTGCCCTCATCTTCTATTTGCAAAGTTGTAGTCTTGCTATTCTTAAAGCTTCCTTTCCTGTATGCCTACTTATTTTACTCTCCTCTTTCTTTGCTCAGAATGAAATCACTAGGCAATCTGCAGCATATCCTAATGATGGGTAGTCTTCCTGCTCATCTTGGGCACTGGTTTCAGAGCAGAGCAAACTGCTAGCAGCAAAATGCTTCAACTCCTGGGTTTTGAAGTTTCAGGCTTCCTATCAAAGTGTAGCAGATATTAATCATCTGCTATGAGTCTTTCAGCAGAAGGCATACAATTTTCCCAGTGGTATCATCTTTTTAAGGAAAGTGTAAGAAGAAGGAAGAAAAAAAAATTCATTTCAAAAGATTTGGGGTTGAATAAAATAGCTAGATCCCAGTGGAGAAAGAAAACCAGGGAAGTGTGTGGTCTTTAAGGGCTGAAAAGCAAACTACTCTTCAGTCCTGTAAGATTGCAGCTTTATTTTAAAGAGACTAAGTAGCCAGAGTCGTAGAGCTCCCACTCTTGGCTTTCCATTCAGGTGCTAATGCAGGCTCAATTTCTCAGAAGCTCCCCACACATTTACCATTTGTAGCCACTTCTCTGCTAGTTCTCCTGGTTTGTGACTCCTGATCCTTTCTTGTTCTTGCTGCAAATGGTATCAGCATCTAGATAAAGTGAGTTTCAAGTCGTGAGACTTTAAAGACTATAGGTGGCCATAAATTGAAACCACACATTCTCCCTTTTGTTATGAGCAGCAGAGAGTCTACTGAAAATAAAGATATTATTGAACATGGTATTAAAGGATGAAGACATTGCTACTGTTAAGGAAATTGGTATCTCCATTGGTGACTCTTATCCTGGTCGCACCAGTTCATGTCTATCCCTTAGCTATATATATATCATAGAATCAACCAGGTTGGAAGAGACCTCCAAGATCATCCAGTCCAACCTAGCACCCAGCCCTGTCCAATCAATTAGATCATGGCACTAAGTGCCTCATCCAGGCTTTTCTTGAATATGATGCTGCATAATCCTTTAAACACCTTTCAGGTGGTGCAAGCACAACTTTCTGTACAAATCAAAATGCTGTCTTTGGAGGGAGATGGGAGTGTGGAAGGTATCTTCATTCATAGAATCAACCAGGTTGGAAGAGACCTCCAAGATCATCCAGTCCAACCTAGCACCCAGCCCTAGCCAGTCAACTAGACCATGGCACTAAGTGCCCCATCCAGGCTTTTTTTGAACACCTCCAGGGACAGTGACTCCACCACCTCCCTGGGCAGCCCATTCCAATAGCAAATCACTCTCTCTGTGAAGAACTGAACAGAGACTTCAAGAAATACAGCAACTTCCTTCACAGCAGAATATAACACCAGGTAAGGTTTAAACACAAACTTAATTTATTTTCTTGCCCCATGTTGTAGCAGCTTGAAAGCAACTCTTGAAAGTCCTTAGGTAATTACTAACTTGAATCTTTATAACTACCTCCAGACTTTTGATCAATTTCTTAGATTGGATAAGACCTTCAAGATCATCAAGTCCAATCATTAGTTTCACATTGACAAGTCCTTGATCAGACCAAATCCCTCAGCACAACATCTAATCACTATGAATCACTGTGGTTGGAAAGGACCACCAGGATCAGCCAGTCCAACCTTCATCCCAGCATCCTTCATCATTAGACCATAGCCCCAAGCACCACATCCACTCTCCTCTTAAACACCTCCAGGAATGGCAACTCCACCACCTCCCTGGGCAGCCTGTTCCAGTGCCTGACCACCTGCTCAGGAAAAAACTTCCTCCCAACATCCAACCTAAACCTCCCTGATGCAACTTGAGGCCATTTCCTCTTGTCATATCATTAGTAATGTGGGAAAAGAGACCAGCTCCAGCCTCACTACAACCTCTTTTAGGTAGCTGTAGAGGGCGATAAGGTCCCCTCTCAGCCACCTCTTCTCCAGACTAAACACCCCCAGCTCCCTCAGTCTCTCCTCTCATAGCTCATGTTTGCCAGACCTCTTCCAAGCCTCTTTGCCCTTCTCTGCACTTGCTCCAGCACCTCAATGTCCCTCCTACACTGTGGTGACCAAAACTGGACACAGTACTGGAGGTGTGGTCTCACAAGTGCTGAGTACAGGGGCATGATCCCCTCCCTACTCCTGCTGCTCACACCATTGCTGATCCAGGCCAGGATGCTGTTGGCCTTCTTGGCCACCTGGGCACACTGCTGGCTCATGTCCAGCTGGCTGCCCACTAACACCCCCAGGTCCTTTTCCACCAGGCAGCTCTCCAGCCACTCCTCCCCCAGCCTGTAGGGCTATTCAAGAATTAAATCATAAACTCTTTCTGTACAGGAGTCAGAAAAACCTCCACCCTGCCCCATCCCTAGCAGAACTAATTAGAACCAGATTTTTTTGTTTTACTTGCTTCTTAGAAATCTATTATTTGCTCCAAATCTGAGGAATTAACTACAGTACATGAAAAATTGTGAGCCTTGTTTGTAGTTTGGCTCAAAAAGGTTTGAAAAAAACCTCTCCTGTGTAATTGCTTGGTTTTATCTCAGAACACCAGAAGGCATCAAGCTAATATCCTTGGGTTTATCACAGAAAAATTGCTACCATGTGAGTTTTATCAGTAGGCTTTTTGAAGCACCCAGGTGTTATGGCATCTTGCCCAATTAACCCATGATAGTACCAGAGTCAATCCAAAATTCTTTAGTGTTTTGTCTTTCCCTGCATTATTAGCATAAAGTCTTGAGTCTTTGCAAAGTTTTTGTTGCCTTTTTATGTATTTCTATGAATGACAATGAAATCAGTTTCCACCCTCTGTAGTCTGCCCTGGGGAAGTTGCATCTGGAATATTTTGCCCAGTTCTGGGCACCTCAGTTTAAGAAGAACCCCAGGGAACTGGTTCGTAGAATCAGACAATCACTGAGCTTTTCATCAGCCCAGACCCTTTTCCTCAGGGCTGCTCTCAGCCATTCCCCACCCAGCCTGGAGTTGTGCTTGGGATTGCACCCACCCAGGTGCGGAACCTTACACTTGGCCTTGTTGAATTTGATGAGGTTGGCCTGGGCCCAGCTGTGCAGCCTGTCCAGGTGCCTCTGGATGAGTCGTTGCCCTCTAGCAAGTTGATTATGTCACACAGTTTGGTGTCATCTGCAAACCTGCTGAGGGTGCACTGATTCCTCTCTCCATAGAATAGAATAGAATCAACCAGGTTGGAAGAGACCTCCAAGATCATCCAGTCCATCCTAGCACCCAGCCCTAGCCAGTCAACCAGACCATGGCACTAAGTGCCTCATTCAGTCTTTTCTTGAACATTTCCAGGGATGGTGACTCCACCACCTCCCTGGGCAGCCCATTCCGATGTCAGTGATTTTCTCTGTCAAGAACTTTCTCCTAACATCCAGCCTAGACCTCCCCTGGCACAACTTGAGACTGTGTCCCCTTCTTCTGTTGCTGGTTGCCTGGAAGAAAAAAAAAAATTAAAAGAGTCCAGTGCTGAGCCACAACCACAAAGATGGAGGGAGTGAAACATCTCCCTTTTGAGGACAAGCTGAGGGAGCTGGGGCTCTTTAGCTAGGAGCAGAGGAGCCTGAGGGGTGACCTCATTCATGTTTATAAAGATGTGAAGGATGAGTTTCAAGAGGATGGAGCCAGGCTCTGATCACTGATGTCCAATGATAGGAAAATGGGCAATGGGTGCAAGCTGCATGGACCATGGGAGTCTCCACCTTAACATAAGGAAAAACTTTTTCACTGTAAGCCCTGGAAAATGTTGCCAAGAGAGGTTGTTAAGTCTTCTTCACTGGAGAGGTTCAAAACCCACCTGTCTGTGTTCCTGTATGATCTGCTCTAGGTGATTCTGCTCGGACAGGGCAGTTGAGCTAGAGGATTGTCAGAGGTCCTTTTCAACCCTTAGCATTCTGTGTGATTCTGTGGGGAAAACCCAAGGCTGTCTTCTGGTCACCACTACTGCAAGACACCTCAGGAGCATTTCTGTCATTCATCAGGTGTCCCAGTTTGAGCCCATGACTACCCGAGACTGGAGGACAGGAATGACTCTGTGATGGTTTGGGTGTTCTCTGCCCCCCACGCTTTGGAAATCACCCAGACTAGACTCAGCCAGCTCTGAAAATTGAATGAAGCTTATATTTACAGCTTGCACAATATACAAGCAGATAGTTACAGTATATACAGTTACATACAGAAATAAACAAGGTAAATGGTAATACAGAAACACAACTCCCCTCCCAGAAACCTGAGTCCCCAGGAGGGGCTCCCAGCTGCCCTTTTGCCTTCTCCCTACCCCTCTCAACCTTACCCCAGTCTCAAGGAAGAATGGAGGTTTGGCATGGGGGTTAGGAGGCAAAGTGGATTAATCAGAGAGACAGCAGAGAGGCTAGAGAGAGAGATGCAGCTCAGAGTTCCCAGCAGAAGGACCTCCCTTATCTATGCTTGGATTTTTGTTCTTATACCTCTCAGCAAGCCTATGAGTGAGGTAGACATCAGCCTTGTTTTCCTTTCACAGCCTATAATCTAGTTCTTCTCACCAAAACATTCTAGCTAGGCTCAAACTAGCAGAGACTCTTACCCTTTTCCATCACCAAACTGTCTGAATGCAGACCTTTATGATCTTTTAAAGAGAAATATGGAAGTGCCATGTGTGTAAATGGTCCTACATTGTGATGGCTCCAGCTCTAGTTCTCAGCTTTCAAGTGAGGGGTGGGGAAAAGGTTGGCAGTTCATGGAAAAAACTGCCATGCCTCACAGAAAACAAGCATCAAGTGAAATAGAATAGAATAGAATCAATCAGGTTGGAAGAGACCTCCAAGCTCATCCAGTCCAACCTAGCACCCAGCCCTAGCCAGTCAACCAGACCATGGCACTAAGTGCCTCATCCAGGCTTTTCCTGAACACCCCCAGGGACGGTGACTCCACCACCTCCCTGGGCAGCCCATTCCAATGGAAATCCAGCAGTCACAGCAGTAAATGTGTCCAATAAAGGAAAATAAGCTGTGAAAACTCACTTAAAAGTAGCATTTAAACCTTTCCAAATCCAATATTCATTGAAGGCAGTGAGTGCAGCAGGCCATAGACTGCTAATAAACTTCTGCTATCCCTGCCCAAGCCTGAGTCACTCTGGCCTTTTGCGTTTGTGTGCATCATGTTTATGACACCGCTGTAAACCCTGGACCTCAATTACTACATGATAACAGGTCTTTATTGCATTACCCTTTCCAGACCTGAGAGCTTGGGTTTCCCTGCACTTAGGCCCTGGGACACAGCTGGGAGATGGTCTGCATAACCAATTAGTAGATTACTTCTGAAAATATATGTTCTTTACCACAGAGACCTAAAAGTGATCCATCAGCTACAGCTACCTGCTGCTGCCACTTGAGAAGAGGGAGACATAAAAGATTTGCCTACATCTCTATAATTGCATAAACAATGCATCATTCACTTGACACACTATATTAATAGCACCCCAGGGGCCCTGCTCTGAACATGCAAAATGTTGCAAAGCATTTGTGTTTTATGGCAAATCTTTTAAATTTTTCAGTTAAAATGATAATAAATATTGATTTTTTTTTTTCCAATGCACCATTCCTGTATCTAGAACTCTTCCTGGAAGGGCCTGTGAAATTTATATAAGTGTGGGGTTTTTTTGAGTGTTTAGGCATTGACTTGCATCATATCAAAACACAAAAGCTGCTTTCCAGTATCTGAAGGGAGCCTACAAGAAGGCTGGGGAGGGACTATTGACAAGGTCTGGTAATGTCAGGACGAGGGGGAATGGGTTTAAGCTGGCAGAGGGGAGATTTAGACTGGATGTTAGGAGGAAGTTCTTTACAGTGAGGGTGGTGAGACACTGGCACAGGTTGCCCAGACAGAGAGGGATCTGGGGGTGCTGATCGATACCCGACTGAACATGAGCCAGCAGTGTGCCCAGGTGGCCAAGAGAGCCAATGGCATCCTGGNTGGGAGGTGTCCCTGCCTATGGCAGGGGGTTGGAGCTGGATGATCCTTGAGGTCCCTTCCAACCTAAACCATTCTATGATTCCACACTGTAACTATCTGCTTGTACATTGTGCTAGCTCTAAGTATAAGCTTCATTCATAGTTCCAGAGCCATCAGAGTCTAGTCTGGGTGATTCCCAAAGTGGGGGTGGGTAACACCCAAACCATCACAGAAGCAGCTCTGATTTTAATGTTAGCTGTGAAAGAGAACCTGGCAGGGGTCTATTAGCAGAGATTTCTGGCATGCAGTAATAAAGGGCTTCCCCTCTGAAGGAAGATTTTGGAACAGAGGAAGCACAAGAAACAGTATGATTGAATATACAGAACTTTGGACAGGCTTCTGGAGACTTTGTCCATCTAGGTGACATCTCTGAAAGCATTTAATCTGTACTGCCTCTCTTCCCTCATATTCAAACTGTGACTAATAGTTTCCCTCACTTGTACACTCCTTGGAGATCAGGAGATCATAAGCATTAAAAGCTGAGAGCCTGTTTCTTGTAGGTATTTAAGGATCAGTTGGTTTCCACATCACCTAAAATCCTTTTGGCACCCAGGTCTAGCAGTTATTAGTAATTATGATCTGGACAACAGGATTGAGTCCAGCATCAGTAAGTTTGCAGATGACACAGAGTAGGAGCAGCTGTGGGGCTGTTGGAGGGTAGGAGAGTCCTGCAGAGGGACCTTGACAGGCTGGATGGGTGGGCAGAGGCCAATGGGATGAGATTGAACAAGGCCAAGTGCAGGGTTCTACAATTTGGCCACAATAACCCCAAGCAGCACTACAGGCTGGGGACAGAGTGGCTGAGAGCAGCCAGGAAGAAAGGGATCTGAGGGTGCTGGTAGATAGTAGCTGAAGATGAGCCAGCAGTGTGCCCAGGTGGCCAAGAGAGCCAATGGCATCCTGGCCTGCATCAGGAACAGTGCAGCCAGCAGGACAAGGGAGGTTATTCTGCCCCTGTACTCAGCACTGGTCAAGCCACACCTTGAGTGCTGTGTCCAGTTTTGGGCTCCTCAATTCAACAGAGATGTTGAGGTGCTGGAATGTGTCCAGAGAAGGGCAACAAAGCTGGTGAGGGGCCTGNTGGAGGCGTTTAAGGCCAGGCTGGATGAGGCCTTGAGCAACCTGCTCTAGTGGGAGGTGTCCCTGCCTATGGCAGGGGGTTGGAGCTGGATGATCCTTGAGGTCCCTTCCAACCTAAACCATTCTATGATTCCACACTGTAACTATCTGCTTGTACATTGTGCTAGCTCTAAGTATAAGCTTCATTCATAGTTCCAGAGCCATCAGAGTCTAGTCTGGGTGATTCCCAAAGTGGGGGTGGGTAACACCCAAACCATCACAGAAGCAGCTCTGATTTTAATGTTAGCTGTGAAAGAGAACCTGGCAGGGGTCTATTAGCAGAGATTTCTGGCATGCAGTAATAAAGGGCTTCCCCTCTGAAGGAAGATTTTGGAACAGAGGAAGCACAAGAAACAGTATGATTGAATATACAGAACTTTGGACAGGCTTCTGGAGACTTTGTCCATCTAGGTGACATCTCTGAAAGCATTTAATCTGTACTGCCTCTCTTCCCTCATATTCAAACTGTGACTAATAGTTTCCCTCACTTGTACACTCCTTGGAGATCAGGAGATCATAAGCATTAAAAGCTGAGAGCCTGTTTCTTGTAGGTATTTAAGGATCAGTTGGTTTCCACATCACCTAAAATCCTTTTGGCACCCAGGTCTAGCAGTTATTAGTAATTATGATCTGGACAACAGGATTGAGTCCAGCATCAGTAAGTTTGCAGATGACACAGAGTAGGAGCAGCTGTGGGGCTGTTGGAGGGTAGGAGAGTCCTGCAGAGGGACCTTGACAGGCTGGATGGGTGGGCAGAGGCCAATGGGATGAGATTGAACAAGGCCAAGTGCAGGGTTCTACAATTTGGCCACAATAACCCCAAGCAGCNGAGAGGCTGAGGGAGCTGGGGGTGTGCATCCTGGAGAAGAGGAGGCTCAGGACAGACCTCATTGCTGTCTACAACTACCTGAAGGGAGGCTGTAGCCAGGTGGGGTTGGTCTCTTCTTCCAGGCAACCAGCAACAGAACAAGGGGACACAGACTCAAGGTGTACCAGGTGAAATCTAGACTGGATGTTAGGAGGAAGTTGTTGCCAGAGAGAATGATTGGCATTGGAATGGGCTGCCCAGGGAGGTGGTGGAGTCACCGTCCCTGGAGGTGTTCAGGAAAAGCCTGGATGAGGCACTTAGTGCCATGGTCAAGTTGATTGGCCAGGGCTGGGTGATAGGTTTGGACTGGATGATCTTGAGCTCTTCCAACCTGGCTGATTCTATGATCAGATGAGACAAACCAATTATAAGAGGAAATGGGGGAGAGAATTACCCAACTATCTCTCAACATCACACCTCTGCCCAGGATTGGAGAGCAGTGACAGAAGTCCCTGAGCTCTTGCCTGCCCCAGGCATGTTAATTTTGTTCTGTTTCAAGAATATTAGTAAGAGACACAAATCCACAAGTTTCTGTTGCCCAAGGCAGAAAGCAGCAGGGCAGCAGAGTAAAGGCCAGAGGATTGAAAATCCCAGAAGCTGAATGAAAGGAAGAAACTGGGTTTTCTGTGTTACACTCTTGTGCTTGGGACAGGCAACACTGAATGTGTGCATAAAATCAGCCCCCATGGGCTGGGACACAATGGCACCAGTGCACATTTGCAGCCTAGCAGACTCACTGAGGCTTAGATCTTCTCCAACAGCCTGGAACTTCCATCCATCTTAAGACCACCTGAGTAGCACATAATCTGCAGGCCAGACCTCCTGGGATCTGCACGACTGCCTCCACATGTGCTGGAGGCATCATCCCAATGTGGGCAGAGACATGTATAAAGTTTCTCATCCTGCTTCAAACGGATTGCCAGATGTCTAGAAATCCTTAACAATTGACTAAAATCTCCAAACTCCACCCAGACAGAATTCCAGTTGGAAAAAAAGTAGAGAAATTCAGATGACAACCTAGGAATAAATATTTTTTTTAAAAGCCTAGCAGGAGAGAGGGGAAGAAGAAATAGAGAAGGGTCCAGCAGAGGATTATGAGGACAATGAGGGCATGGCTTATAAGGAGAGGCTGAGAGACCTGGGGCTGCTTAGTCTGGAAAAGAGAAGACTGAGAGGGGATTTGATAAATGTTTAAGTATCTAAAGGCTGGCCAGGAGGAGGGGGACAGGCTCTGCTCACTGCTCCCTGGGACAGGACAAGGAGCAATGGGTGTAAGTTGCAGCACAGGAGGTTCCACCTCCACACAAGGGGGAACTTCTTTACTGTCAGGGTCACAGAGCACTGGCACAGGCTCCCCAGAGAGGTTGTGGAGTCTCCTTCTCTGAAAGCTTTCAAAGGCTGTCTGGATGTGTTCCTCTGTGATCTGTGTTAGATAGGATTGTCCTGCTCTGGCAGGGGGGTTGGACTCGATGATCTCCTTGTGTCTCTTCCAACCCCTAACATCCTGTCAGCCTGTGAATGAGAAATATAAAGTTTTAGAAAGGAATGAACACGGTTTGGATAAGAAGTCAAATACTTTGGCTCTAATTCAAGCCTTAAACTTAAACATAAGAGGTTATAAGCAGTAGTGCGAAGGCTCAAATAAAGCAGCTCAGAAAGTAATGGAAAGAGGCAGATAAGAAATCAGTCATCATCTGTGTAGGATTTTATTTGGGAAACATATAGAAGCAGATTAAGGCAGGAAAATTGCAGATGGTCAATATTACATCACCAGTAGTCAAAAGCAATATTTCTTCCTTGCTTCCTTCCTTCCTTCCTTCCACTGAACCAAGCTTCACCTCCCACATCTTAATGTGCAAACTTTTCTGTCAGAGGAGCTAGCTGAAGAAGCAGAGGCCAAGGATTTCCACAAATAATTAAAGCAGAAAAAAATAAATAATGAATGATAGCTGCTGGAGAATATTCTTTCTTCTGCAGATATGGAGAGAAGGTACACAGGAGACAGAAGATAATCAAACATGCTCTTTTTTTTTTTTTTCCCCTTCCCAAGTCACAAACTCATTTTGCTTTCTCCCTTCCTACTCCCATATATTCATCACATGTTTCACTGATTCTATGACTAAACAGAGCTGGACCCCAGGAGGGTCCAACTCTGCCCTCTTTTTGCTAAGCAACGCTTATGTGAACAATCACAGCATCTATAGTGAGATGCTTCTCACAAGTAAATTGCCAGCCAATGCCAGGAGGAAAAAAATGCAGGATCCTTTGATTTGTGCACTATTTCTGCTGGAAAAATAAGGCACCTGAGTCCTAGATCAGGAAGATCACAGTATTACCAAGGTTGGAAGAGACCTCATAGATCATCAAGTCCAAGCTGTTACCACAGAGCTCAAGGCTAGACCATGGCACCAAGTGCCACGTCCAGTCCTGCCTTGAACAGCCCCAGGGATGGCGACTCCACCACCTCCCTGGGCAGCCCATTCCAGTAGCCAATGACTCTCTCAGTGAAGAACTTTCTCCTCACCTCAACCCTAAATTTCCCCTGGCACAGCTTGAGGCTGTGTCCTCTTGTTCTGGTGCTGGCTGCCTGAGAGAAGAGAGCAACCTCCTCCTGGCTACAACCACCCCTCAGGTAGTTGTAGACGATGTTGTAGAAGATGTTCAAACTCTCACTTTTCTGTTACATGGAGATGTGCAAATAAGGCAGAAAAATCTTCAGTTTGTTCTTCTTTATTACATTGTTGCTTGTGGGTTGGTTTGGGTTGAGTTTTATTGTTTGGGGGTTTTTTAAGTTCAAGCCTTTCAATATCTGAAGGGGGGCTGCAAAAAAAGCTGGGGAGGGACTTTTGAGGCTACCAGGGAGTGACAGGGCTAGGGGGAATGGAGCAAAGCTGGAGATGGGTACTTTCAGACTGGACATGAGGGGGAAGTTCTTCAGCAAGAGAGTGATGAGAGCCGGGAATGGGTTGCCCAGGGAAGTGGTTGAGGCCCCATCTCTGGAGGTGTTTAAGGCCAGGCTGGATGGGGCTGTGGCCAGCCTGATCTAAGGTAGGGTGTCCATGCCCATGGCAGGGCATTGGAACTAGATGATCCTTGTGGTCCCTTCCAACCCTGACTGATTCTGTGATTCTAAATACAAAAGGCTAACAAATTTTCTTGGTAGTGTCCCATTCCAAAGCATGCAAAAGCTGAGCAATCCTTGCCAATAAGCAGCTCAACTCTGTTTAGTTTCCAGTTAAATACACAAAAGCAGGGGGAAAAAAAAGCAGCTGATCCTTGTGGTCCCTTCTAACCTTGACTGATTCTATGATTCTATATAAACCTACAACATTGAGAAGGCTAAAAGAGAAGTCATTCACAGACCTTTATAAATATTTGGGAAAGAAAAATCAGTCTCCAAGACTGAGCCACTGTGTTTTCCTTGAGAAAGGTATTGAGATCCTTTCTTCACTTTAGAGCATGTTTTCTACTCCTGATTTAAAGAATGCCTGCACTTGAATGTGACACAATCCTACAGAGCATCTTCTTAGATTGAGGTTTGGGGTTTTTTTTTGTGCTGGACACTTTCCTTATTCAGGACTGAGAGTAGACAATGTGCTGGGGAGACATCAGCTGCAGAGGTCGTTATTTTTAATAGATTATCTGAATCATCTGGAGCAAAAAAGAGGATGTGTAGTGAATAAAACAGATGACTTCAGGAAGATAGCTTCAGTTGATGATCTCCTGATGTTAAAGTCTTCTACAGTGCCATTTTCACACTTCTCAGACCAGATTGTACAATTTCTGATGTTAGTAACAAAGCACTTTAATGGTTAGAAATCCCATTTCTGGCATGCAGCAGCACTCCTCTGCTCTGCTGCACAGCACCAGGGCTGGCAATCTCACCGAGGTGTGCACCGAGGCAGTAACTTACAAACACAATAGCTCTCTGAGAAACAGTACTACTGGGGAAGCAAACCTTGGCCAGAGGATTTTGCTGATTCTGGTGGCAGACAAATAGTGATGTGCAAGACTCTTGCCATCTGTTTGGGGCTTCTTTAAGGAGTCTGATCAAAAAGACAGAGACCTTATTGCCAACACTCCTAAGTGATCCTTAATGTTCACCTCAATACTTCTAGTTTGTCCCTGCCTCTGTTTTGCTCTTTTTCCACTTTCTCTTTCTTCATTTGCATTCTCCCAGATTCTCTGTAAACATCTGAACCAAATGTGTCTCCCTGTGAGCTCCACTTTTACCTATCAGACCTTTCCCATGTTATCTCCCAGTCTTCCTACATTCCACCCACCTTGCCAGTTCCCAATTGAATATTCATTCTACTTGGCATCATTCTACTTGGCATCCTTATTTAGTCTGGTTTCAGGTGCTCTCTCCCCATCCAAACCTTAGCCCAAATAACTCTCAATTCTTGTATGCCTCCTTTTTTTCTGCAACTAGACTCAAATTTCATCTCCTGTCTATGTTCTCCACTTGCCAGATAGTTGTGTTTCTTCTTAGCCTCCTTTTTGCTATCCCAGCCCACTCTCTGTTCCATCTTCTTTAAATACACTGCTCATCTTTAGATCCTTCTGTCTCACTTCAACATCCCCCATCATGGCCTAATCTGTGTTTCTTGACATATCAAGACATGTAGCTTGTCTCCTTTGAGTCTGAATGAGGCAGTGGTCCTCCACTTGGCCCCAGTGTAGGAGGACCAGCACCGAAAGGATGAGGAGGATAATCTCCTTTTTGTTGATACCTCTCTAGGGTCAAGCTCAACATAACACAGTCCAGAACTGAGCCACATAAAACAGTATTTTCACCATGGGATGGGTGCATTTGGACTGAGAGTTCAGCTCTTGAAATATTAGCTGTGAAATCTCTGCTGATAAGGAAGAGACTGGCCCCTCTTCAAAAGTTTGTGCAGTTGGGGAGGTTCTTGGCAAATATTAATTAAGACCAAAATTAAAAAGCATTATCAAAAACACATTTCCTTGCCTGGCTTCTAAGATTCTGATATGAACATCCTAGAACATGCCAAAGAAAAGGCTGAAAATGTTATTCAGCAAGTTCAATGTTTTCAACAAATGTCACTTCCATTTAACTTCCAGTTTTAAGAGGAGAATTATTCCATGACAGCAATAGGAAAGCAGTTATTTGAGGCCACCTAGGGTAACTATCAACCCCTCTGGAAAGAAGCTTTCCTTTTATAACACACATTTTTCATGTGTGGGAGCATTGCACATGCACCCACACAAATGTGTGTTCTGTAGTGGGCCTTTATTTCCCAGCATTGCTTTGTGGGGTTTAGGGCTTTACCTGATTTAGAGCAGATGAATGCACATGAGCTAACTTTAGCTATTAAAAATCAAGTCTGTAAGACAGTTATCTGTGTTTGCTCTGTAGTTAAAAGAAGAGAGAGATAGGATCATAGAATCAGCCAGGTTGGAAGAGACCTCCAAGATCATCCACTCCAACCTAGCACCCAGCCCTGTCCAATCAACTAGACCATGGCACTAAGTGCCTCATCCAGGCTTTGCTTGAACACCTCCAGGGACGGTGACTCCACCACCTCCCTGGGCAGCCCATTCCAATGCCAATCACTCTCTCTGCCAACAACTTCCTCCTGACATCCAGCCTAGACCTCCCCCAGCACAACTTGAGACTGTGTCCCCTTCTTCTGTTGCGGGTTGCCTGGGAGAAGAGACCAACCCCACCTGGCTACAGCCTCCCTTCAGGTAGTTGTAGACAGCAATGAGGTCTGCCCTGAGCCTCCTCTTCTGCAGGCTGCACACCCCCAGCTCCCTCAGGCTCTCCTCACAGAGCTGTGCTGCAGGCCCCTCACCAGCTTCGGTAGAGGCTCACTCTTTAAGATAGGTGCCCAAAAGTTGGTTCAAATGAAGGGATTGTCCCTGCTAGCAGTCATCTGCACTGATGTTGACTTCAGGTAATCATGGAACTGAAATGTAAGCATGGGGAGATCAGGGAGAAGACAGAGAGGTCTGCTAGAAGCCCTAGGACTATGTGAGGAGTGCAGATGTAGCCTGAACTTGAAAAGTCCCCTTTGATAGCCAGTTACCACATTACTGGAAATGGTCAGGAGACTGAACATAGAGAAAAGGTGAGATTTTGCCTACTTATCACCTGCCTCATACCTTGGAAAATGTATTGAGGTTCAGGTGCAAAGGTCCACGAAATCATAGAATCAACCAGATTGGAAGAGACCTTCAAGGTCATCCAGTCCAACCTATCACTCAGCCCTATCCAGTCATCTAGACCATGGCACTAAATGCCTCATCCAGGCTTTTCTTGAACACCACCAGGGACAGTGACTCCACCACCTCCCTGGGCAGTCCATTCCAATGCCAATCACTCTCTCTGTGAAGAACTTCAGTGGTAAAAACTCCTGCAGTTTTAAATGGACTCTGCTTCTCTATTATCAAAGTAAACCATGGTTGTTTTAAGGGATAAGAAACTGTGTTTTTATATCAGAATTTTCATAGTTCAGTCCCAGATGGTTAATTAATGAAAGGGGGAAAAAAAAAGTCTCTATTACATTTTCTCTTCCTCCTTCCAGGAGGCAAAAGTGTAGTTTAAATTCTGCAGAAAGGAGAAAAGAAGTAAAAATATGTCTCAAACTGGCTTAACTGTTAGCTGCTTGTTGTGAGTGGACTGCTTCTCTTCTCTTATTTTCTGTCAGCTGCTGAGACTACCTGAGCTACTTCAGCGACCTGCAGCGACCACCTGAAAGTCCATGGGTCTGAAATCCCTTCCTCATTTCCATTCCAAGGATGTCTGAGTCAGTTGACCTTCAGGGCACACTGTAAAGCTCAGTAAATAGATGAACTTCAGATAGACTCAAACAGACTCTGGAGAAGGTGTTTTGCAGTGGTAGATTATGCCATCAGATGGCCCAAGGCACTTGCAAGGAAGAAGCACAAGACTGAAATGCAGGCTGTGAGGGATGAGGAGGGCATGTGGCTGGGAAAGTAATACTGTTTGCCCCTGTCAGCACAGAGCCTGTGCAGTCGTGGCTGCAAGTGTAGTCTGTTCTGTGCACAGAAGGGCCAGCAAATGTGCCTCTGACTGACCTTCTGTATAAGCCCTAGGACTATTCTTTGTCTTGCCTCTCCAACCTGATCTCCTTCTATGATCAGGTGACCCTCTTGGTGGATGTGGGGAGGCCTGTGGATGTGGTCTATCTGGACTTCAGCAAGGCCTTTGACACTGTCCCCCACAGCAAACTGCTGGCTAAGCTGTCAGCCCACGGCTTGGATGGCAACACTCTGTGCTGGGTGAGGAACTGGCTGGAGGGCCGAGCCCAGAGAGTGGTGGTGAATGGTGCCACATCCAGCTGGCAGCTGTCACTAGTGGTGTCCCTCAGGGATCAGTGCTGGGCCCCATCCTCTTTAACATCTTCATAGATGATCTGGATGAGGGCATTGAGTCAGTCATCAGCAAGTTTGCAGATGACACCAAGCTGGGGGCTGATGTGGCTGGGTTGGAGGGCAGAAGGGCTCTGCAGCGGGACCTTGACCGCCTGGACAGATGGGCAGAGTCCAATGGGATGGCATTCAATGGCTCCAAGTGCAGGGTGCTGCACTTTGGCCACAACAACCCCATGCAGAGATACAGGCTGGGGTCGGAGTGGCTGGAGAGCAGCCAGACAGAGAGGGATCTGGGGGTGCTGATTGATACCCGCCTGAACATGAGCCAGCAGTGTGCCCAGGTGGCCAAGAGAGCCAATGGCATCCTGGCCTGCATCAGGAATGGTGTGGCCAGCAGGAGCAGGGAGGTCATTCTGCCCCTGTACTCTGCACTGGTTAGACCACACCTTGAGTACTGTGTCCAGTTCTGGGCCCCCCAGTTTAAGAGGGACATTGAGATGCTTGAACGTGTCCAGAGAAGGGCAACGAGGCTGGGGAGAGGCCTCGAGCACAGCCCTACGAGGAGAGGCTGAGGGAGCTGGGATTGTTTAGCCTGGAGAAGAGGAGGCTCAGGGCAGACCTTATTGCTGTCTACAACTACCTGAGGGGTGGTTGTAGCCAGGAGGAGGTAGCTTTCTTCTCTCAGGTGGCCAGCACCAGGGGAAATTTAGGCTTGAGGTGAGGAGAAAGTTCTTCCCTGAGAGAGTCATTGGCTACTGGAATGGGCTGCCCAGGGAGGTGGTGGAGTCGCCGTCCCTGGAGCTGTTCAAGGCAGGATTGGACGTGGCACTTGGTGCCATGGTCTAGCCTTGAGCTCTGTGGTAACAGGTTGGACTTGATGATCTGTGAGGTCTCTTCCAACCTTGGTAATGCTGTGGGACTGTGATATTGCATTGCTTCTCAGGAAGAGTCTGGTTTTCCCACCCACCATCGCCCTCATTTACCACCCTCTTAAAGAGGAAATTCTCAGCCTCTCTTGTCTGCCTTCTAATTAATCAACATCTTCTCTTTGGGCAGTTTTGTTCTACCTGGCTTTTTACAATTGTTGTGTAAGACCACTCCCTTCTCAGGTATTCATCCTCACTGATGTTATTTAAGAGAGGTTGAAGGGTGCAGCAGTGTCTCAGCTGTTTTCTCATTCAGGCTCCCTGTCTGAGCAGCATGTTTCTTATTTCACTGACAGGAATCTGCAGAAGAGTAATTTAGAAATCACTCACCAGAGAAACACTGCCCCAGCCAGTGTGCTAGTTTGAAGCTAGCTAGAATGTTTTGGAGAGAAGAATTAGGTTACAGGCTGTGAAAGGGAAACAATGGTGATGTCTATTTCACTCATAGGCTTGCTGAGATGTATGAGAACAAGAACAAAAACATAGATAAGGCAGAGGCTGTCTGGGTTTTGGGCTACATCTCTCTCTAACCTAACCAGCCCTCCGTGTGACTAATCCACCTGCTTCCCAACCCCCTCCCCTGGCCGACACTCCAATCTTCCTTGGGCACAAGGCAACATCTCAGGTAAGGTGGAGAAGGCGGAAAGGTGGTTAGGAGCCCCTCCTGGGGACTCAGGTTTCTGAGGGGACTGTTGTGTTTCTGTATTACCTCTTAACTTGTCTGTCTACAGCTGTATCTATTGTAAATACCTGCTTGGATATTGCACTGAGCTGTAAATATAAAGCTCCATTCAATTTCCAGAGTGGCTGAGTCTAGTCTGGGTGATTTTCCAAAGTGTAGGGGGGGTGGGTAACACCCAAACCATCACAATCCACTTTCTCAGTGGCTGGACATCGCCTTAAAGAACTCTGGGTTGTCAGAAGCAAGTTATCCCAGGAGATGCAAAATTAATGAAGCTGCTTTCTGGTGTTTGTGTGCAGGATCTGATGTGTGCTAGGACATGAAGACTATTTTAAGCTTCCCTTGAATTTTATAATGTCTCCATGTAGATGCTTTTATCATGAGTAGAGGTGAGCCCATCCTGCCATTTCTCCTTTAGCAGAGGTACTGACAAGCCTTTTTTCTTCAACCTGGCTGCTTTATATTTGGTTTATATATTGTGTATATATATATTTTTATTGCAACTTGTCAGTCCTTGCTGTACTTGAGACCTTTAGCCATCTGCCAAATTTGTCTGAAATTCAGTCAGTGGAGCCAGCAGTTAGAGGTGGACATGCACACAGCATGACTCCCCAAGTGCTGTTTCTTAGGAAATCCATTTGACAGTAACAGGTAACAGCAATGTCCTGCATGATACCAAATTCCTTTTATCTAGTGCTGCCCTTCACGTTTTGCCACTGAGGTTAACAAAAGGAAGCCTTTCCCTGTCCTCCAAAAATTGTATGTTGCAGTGAGGCCATCTTTAGTGGGGGCTCCAGATTCTGTAGTGTCACAGTTTGGTCCAACCTGGTCTAGGGTCGGGTGTCCCTGCCCATGTCAGGGGGGTTGGAACTAGATGATCCTTGTGGTTCCTTCCAACCCTGACTGATTCTGTGAAGTGTGATGGTTTCTGAGGAACTTGCTCTTGTCCACTTTGCTGTGTCCTTCCTCAACCTAATGTCCATGCACCTTGCAGAAGTAACAAACACTGATAATGCTGGTTTGGTACCACATGAAAGAAAATGCCTCCACAGGCTTTCTTTTCATGCCAGCACTGTCCCAGTTTCATTATGTGATAACCTTCATAATGAGATAAATACAAGTTCTATCAGAAATTTTCCTAGAGAAATAGAATGTGGAAGGAAAAGCCTACACAAAAAATCACAGAATGGCTTTTCTTGCACTTCTTTTTGCCATTGGAATGGGCTGCCCAGGGAGGTGGTGGAGTCACCATCCCTGGAGGTGTTCAAGAAAAGCCTGCATGGGGCACTTAGTGCCATGGTCTAATTGACTGGCTAGGGCTGGGTGCTAGGTTGGACTGGATGATCTTGGAGGTCTCTTCCAACCTGCTTGATTCTATGATTCTGCTGTTGTTTACATGGCTAGCTACCAGTGACTGTACTCCTTAACACACTGAAGAGCTCTCTGGTTCTCCTGTTGTGCCTTGCACGAGATCAGGAGGTAAATGATAGGCTGTCATGTGTACCAGCGATGGAACTTGCTGGTCTGATCCTTCCCAGGATGTGTGCCTTTATCCTTTCACTTTTGCTGGCTTCAGCATGCAAAGGATGGAGAGTCATTCAGCAGAAAATAATCTTTCTCCCCTCCCCCCCTCTAGTTACTGTTTAAAGGGATGAGACCCCTGATCCCTATACCTGAGTGCATGATCGAGTGCACCCCAGGGTCAATGTCAGAGTGTGGGGGGTGATGTTCCAAGTAAGGATGGGAAGACAACAGACAGTTAAGTCCTATTAATACCTTCAGCATCTGAGAGTAAACTCTATATTTTTGTTTAAATGGTTGTCAGCCTGCAGTCACATTTTAACCACTGCTGTCCTGTGTGCTATCTTCAGTTAATTACAGGATATTTCATTCTGCCTCCTTCATCCTCAGAAGTCACAGTCATTGGAGGGGGGCATGTAGCCAGGCCACTCTTGTTGCCAGAGGGCAAGGTGAACATGTGTCATGAGGACCTTCAGCAAAGGGGGTCTGATACAGAAAAGCCTGCCAGGAAGAATTACTTTTTGTCAGGAGCACAGAGGTGCCCACCTGGAGGTTATGAATGACTAGGCTGATTTGTTTTCCTTCTTCAGAGAAACAGATGTAGTAATGATTGTTAGGATGAGAGCTGACAAGCATCTGAAAAGCCTCTGCCATGGGCTACGATGCCACAGGCACCAGAAGAGACAGGGAGATGCTTGATGCAAGCCAATCCAACCCATTTATTGCATTCCAAACATGTGTTTCTGTGCCTTTCATCAGAAGGCTACAAAAGGTATTAAACTGTAATTGGTTACATGTAGTTGCCTTAGAAATTACATACTAATTGGCATAGACATTCATCATATTCTCTCAACAATACCTACATTGTGTCTAAGCAATCTAAGTCAGCAGAGATAGGTGCAAACCACAGGCTCCAGCCTTACAGTTGTTTATATTTCTTACCCCATTCTCTAAGGCCATTCCAACCTTCTATTTTATCTTAACTCAGTACTTCTGAGCTCGTGCACTCTCGCCTGTCCATGGCTTATGTTTCAGTATTTCAAGTTCCAAAGGCTGTACCATTCCAACAAACCTCTGCATGCTTTAAACAGGAGACAACACAATGCTTTAGTCCAGTGGTGGTGTGATAAGCCAAGCACCACTTCCCAAACTGGATTCAGACATTCACCTCACAAGGCAGTGAAACTTGCTGGAGAGGCATACCCTGGCAAAGTGACCCTTTTTATAGATTACTTTTTACTGCACAGTTTGCACTTTGTTGACCTGGCTGGGCACCTGCTGCAAACTGCACATACCCCTTTGTGCTGGTTTGAGCCTAGCTAGAATGTTGTGGTGAGAAGGACTAGATCATAGGCTGTGAAGTGAAAACAATGGTGAGGTCTACTTTGCTCATGGTCTTGCTGAGATGTGTAAACAAGGAAAGGAAAATGTAGATCAAGTCACTTTGATCTGGTCTCTTCACCTGCTGGGGAGCTCGGGGCTGCTGGCTGAACTCCATCTTACTCTCTAACCTCACCCTCCATTTGCTTTGGCTGATTCACCTTTGCTTCTTAACCCCCTGGCTGAACCTCCATTCTTCCTTGGGACTGGGGTAAGGTTGAGAGGGGTAGGGGTAAGGTGAGGGGGTGGTTGAGAGCCCCTCCTGGGGACCCAAACCACAACAACCTTCCTGTCATCCTGGCTGAAAACAAAAGCAGTGAACAGTGTGGTTCTTTGGTGGAGCACAGCTAGCAAAGAACAAAAGTACCTGTGCAAAACACTGAGGTAAATCTTCCCCTCCTACAACCTTTCTCAGCTTTGAAGAGGGCCTGTGAGAAATTTCCAGCCTTATATGTGGGGCCACTCTCAGTTTTTGTTCTAAACAGCAGTTGTTGCCAAATACACAGCGTGGATCATTTGTCCACTAGCATATTGTCCTGTGTGGTAATTGATTCATAAGCTTCTAGTGCAGCCAAGTAGCTGTGTATAGGCTCGTTGATACCCTGTGCTCCTCTTTCCTGCTTGTGACACTCTCCAAAACCATTACCCATCATTTTCAAGCATAGCTACAATGTTTTCAGTGCTTTCTGTATTCTGACAGTCTCTTTAGCTTCAGTTGGGTGAGTGTACATTAAATTCTCTTTCCATCCCTGAGTGATGCAATAATTATGCAATTGCTGACTACAACTACCTGAAGGGAGGCTATAGCCAGGTGGGTGTCAGTCTCTTTTCTCAGGCAACCAGCAACAGAACAAGGGGACACAGACTCAAGTGGTACCAGGGAGGTCTAGGCTGGATGTTAGGAGGAAGTTCTTCACAGAGAGATTGGCATTGGAATGGGCTGCCCAGGGAGGTGGTGGAGTCATCATCCCTGGAGGTGTTCAAGCAAAACCTGGATGGGGCACTTAGTGCCATGGTCAAGTTGATTGGCCAGGGATGGGTGATAGGTTTGGGCTGGATGACCTTGGAGGTCTCTTCCAACCTGGCTGATTCTATGATCAGATGAGACAAACCAATTATAAGAGGAAGTGAAGGAGAGAATTAGCCCAACTAGCATTCAACATCACACCTCTGCCCAGGTTTGAAGAGCAGTGAGAGAAGTTCCTGAGCTCCTGCCTGCCCCAGGCATGTTAATTTTGTTCTGTCTCAAGAGTATTAGTAAGAGACATAAATCTCCAAGTTTCTGTTACCCAAGGCAACAGGGCTGGGTGCTAGGTTGGACTGGATGATCTTGAAGGTCTCTTCCAGCCTGGTTGATTCTATAATAAAGTAGCTTCCTTGTGTCTCAGTGAAATATCCATCTCCTCTGGCAGCTGTAAAGAATTTCTTCTTAACCTGCCCTCCTCAAGCTTCAATCCATTCCCTCTCATCCTATCCATAAAAGCCTGTGTCAAAAGTTTCTTCCCAGCTTTCTTGTGTATTTGGGTCAGTATCATCCCAAGAAGATTTTGTAGGCAGCACTGTACCAGGAGTATCTCTGTGAAGAAGTAATGTAGTTTCCTAAAGATGCAAGAAGTTAAAATAAACAAATGCAAGGAATAATTTTTAATTTCAGTGTAGGAATAAAATAGAAAATAATAGAAAATCATGGAATGGTTTAGGTTGGAAGGGACCTCAAAGCTCATCCAGGGCCAACCCCTTGCCATAGGCAGGGACACCTCCCACTAGAACAGGTCACTCAAGACCTCATCCAACCTGGCCTTGAACACCTTCAGGGAGGAAGCATCCACAACCTCTCTGGGCAACCTGTGTCAGTGTCTCACCAATGAACAAATGAATAAGTTTAAATGGATAAGTTTTAATTTCAGTATAGGGTTATGCAATCCAATACTAATTAACTTCCCTGCTACAATCTGGAGTTCATCAGTTGAAACAAAAAGAAGGGGAGCTGCCTTTCTGAGCCTACAAGACTCTGCAGCTAGGGGAAAAAAAAGGCAAGTGAGATCCTACATGTGTCAGGTGAAGTATTTCCACTGCAGATAGGAAAGTACTCATGCCTTTGTGCAAAGCAGCAGTAAGAATTCATCTGAAACATAGCATTGTCCATCGTGACCATCCATGTGCAAGATTGATATGCTCTGACTGGAACTATTCCAGAAAACAGCTATGGGTGTAGGGGGGAAGAGGAGGGAGTGTGTAGGAAAGTGTATCTCAAAGAAGAGAAATGAAAACATTTTGTTTGTCAGCCTATCCAAACACAGCCTGAAGGAGATGTGACTGCTATTTATTATTGGATAAACATCAAACAGGGATAAGAACTATTTAAAGAAGGAACAGTGTAAGGCCCAAGCCAGTCTGATGTAATCTAGCCAAGGATAAATATAGATTGAAAATAAGGGGAAAAAAATCTACTGGTAAAAAATGATGAGGTTCTGGAACAGCTTCCCATGGAAAACAGGATCAAAGAGATACAAGTTTCAAGCTGCAGTTGTTTGGTTTGCAGAAGTTTGGCAGGATTGCTGTCTACAGCTACCTGAAGGGAGGCTGTAGCCAGGTGAGGTTGGTCTCTTCACTCAGGCAACCAGCAATAGAACAGGGGGACAGTCTCAAGTTGTGCTGAGGAAGGTCCAGGCTGGATGTTAGGAGGAAGCTGTTGCCAGAGAGAGTGATTGGCATTGGAATGGGCTGCCCAGGGAGGTGGTGGAGTTGCTGTCCCTGGAGGTGTTGAAGAAAAGACTGGATGAGGCACTCAGTGCCATGGTCTGGTTGATTGGACAGGGCTGGGTGCTAGATTGGACTGGATGAGCTTGGAGGTCTCTTCCAACCTGGCTGATTCTATGATCTAAATTCTTCCGTCCTGTGCTAGTTTGCACCTAGCTGGGATATTTTGGTGGGAAGAATTAGATTATAGGCTGTGAAAAGGAAACAATGATGATGTTGACTTCACTCATGGGCTTGCTGAGATGTATAAGAACAGGAACATAAATATAGATAAGGGAGTTGCTCGCTGGGCTTTTGGGTCTGAACTTCTCTCTCTAACCTAACTCGCTGCCTGACTAATCCATCTGCTTCCTAACTCCCCTGGCCAACCCTCCAAACTCACCTTTGAACATAAGACATAGTCTGGGGTGAGGTAGAGGGGTGGGAAGAAGGTGAAAGGGTGTTTGGGAGCCCCTTCTGAGGACTCAGGTTTCTGGCAGGGCTGTTGTGTTTCTGTATTACTTTTGAACTTGTCTATTTCTACCTATAGCTTTAAATATAGTAAATACCTGCTTGTATATGGTGCTAAGCTGTAAATATAAAGCTTCATTCATCCAATTCCCAGTGGCTGAGTCTAGTCTGGGTGATTTTCTTAAGGGGGGGGGGAGAGGGGCAGGTAACACCCAAACCATAACATATCCCTAAAATTCTGGAGAGTCACTAAGATAATTAACACATTAAGCACTGATATCCAGAGATTGCATCCCACAGCAACCACAGGCAAATCCCTGGAAATGCTGACACTGCATTATTATCTATTTGTTGGCTTGAAGCTGGAGCCTTTTTGTGTATGTCTCCTAGGTTCAGGGCAACCTGTCTAACCACAAGAATTAAATTGAGAATTAAAATGGATTGAGGAGAAAAATACTTAGATTAAGAGCAAGATGTCTTTTTTTTTTTTCCACATTGAGAGTCTGAGTCTTGCTGATGAGATGCAACAGCATTTCTCTACAGCACAGGCAGCAAAATGTGTTTTTCCTCTTTTAATAGTACATAGGAATGAATTCTTCCTCATAGACACTGATAAGTTGCAGAGTCTGAGAAGAATTTAATCTCATTTTCTCTTCATTCCCTCCATTTTCCTTTCCTTCCTTATCTTTCTTGGCACCCTTAGACACAAGACATGAATACACATTGAATTGCCTAGAAACCTTGCTCTGGAGTGGCAGCAGGATTACAGCAGCAGGCAGCTGGGTGAATGTTCCCCATACCCTTGCCCTCATCCTTGGCTTTGCAGCCAAAAGGAGGGCTCCAGGAGCTGCAGCACCTCTGCTTTTTCTGCTCTCAGATTCTCATCCTATTACCGTCCCTTATCGATCCCAAGAAACCCATATCCTGCTGTCTGAAACTCTTGAAAGATATTTTTGAGCTTGTGTTTTTTTTTCCTCTTATAAGGGCCTTGAAAACATGTTACAGTGGCAATGTCTTCTATTATTTATCTGTCCACAGGAGCCAACTTCTGTACATTTCTGTCTATGCTTTAATTCTCTCACAAACTAGAAGAGAAAACTACTGGCTGCTGGTTTCTTCTGCCAGGCAACCAGCAATAGAACAAGGGGACACAGTCTCAAGTTGTGCCAGGGGAGGTCTAGGCTGGATATTAAAAGGAAATTCTTCCCAGAGAGAGTTATTTGCCATTGGAATGGGCTGCCCAGGGAGGTGATGGAGTCACCATCCCTGGAGGTGTTGAAGAAAAGCCTGGCTGAGGCACTTAGTGCCATGGTCTGGTTGATTGGCTAGGGCTGGGTGCTAGGTTGGACTGGATGATCTTGGAGGTCTCTTCCAACCTGGTTGATTCTATGATTCTAAGAGCTTTGTCCAAAATGTAAATCCCCAGCTTGCTGGTGGTGGAGCCCCTGTCAGCAGGAAGCCCACCTTTGTAGCCTGCTATCTTTGTGGTGCACCCTCCAAAGACAGGGCAGAGGACAGACCAAGCAAAAACAATGCCAAAAGGCATTGGGCAGAGTAAAAGGAAGAAGGAAAATAGCACTAGGGGACTCCTTATTAAATCTCTATCTGTCTTGGGGAAAAGCCAGAGAAGCTAAAAGCTTAAGAAGAATATCTGACTGGGTGTTAGTGATTGTCCCCTGGCAGAACTCCAGTGTGGGTCACTCACCATTTCTTGACTCTGCACACCTAAACTTTCAGTGGGGCAAGCCACAGCCTTGCCCTGGTTTTGGGTCTGTCTGTGCCATTTCCAATGTACAGTTTCTCCCTGGTACCTCCCACAGAAATGGGGCTGCCTAACTGTCCTTTGACCATCAAGCAGACCATCTGAAGGCACCTATAGCGTCAAAGGTTTTCCTCTGACATCCAGAGAATTTTCCTTCATAGTGTGCCTGGACTCAGCCTCAGGTATGGAGCTTGCCTCCATCACTGCAACCAGACAGCTCCCTGGGTGCTGTGGACACCCCATTTGTTTTGGATCTATCTGCCTGGAGCCCTGCCATTCCTCACTGGAAGCTATGCTTGAAAAGATGATTTGGCTTTATCACCAGTCAATGCATTGACCCTGGGAACTTCAACATCACCACGCTCTAGCACCTCTCCCTTCTTGCTATTTTATCAACTTCAACCTGCTGCCAATGCAACTCTCAGGGCACAGCAAAGTCTCTCTCTTTGAAGGAATGATGGCCTGGAGATGTACAGAGCTCTCCAGCACTGACTGTAATCTGTTGTGTTTTGGTTTTGTTGGAAGAGACCTCCAAGATCATCTGGGTCTAACTGGTCACAGAGACCTTAAAACCTATGAAAGGACAAAAAAAAAGATGCTGAGGCAAATTGAGGGACTACAAGTACTTCAAGCCCTTCTTTTCTTTGAGAGTGAAGCTGGTTGCTTGACAGGTTTCAGAGAGCTCTCACACAGCTATATTTAGGACTGGAGAGGAGCCAGCTTTCCATTGTTCAGGCTCACATTTCATCCAACTTGATGGAAATTCACACTTTGTGAACCAGGTCACTCTATCAAGTGGTCCTCAGCATGAGACTTGTCATACAAAGCCGTATGGCAAAGGAGAATTCAGAAAAGTGTTTAGAACAAGCAAACAAACATTTTTTACCAAGCAGCTTCAAATTGTTCAAAGGTTTTGAACAAAATTTGAACTGGGCAAGTGGTAAAGCCCAATTATGCTGTGTGCTTTTGTCCATGAGCTATGAGGAGCGGCTGAGGGAGCTGGGGTTGTTTAGTCTGGAGAAGAGGAGGCTGAGAGGGGACCTTATTGCCCTCTACAAAAAGGAGGTTGTAGTGAGGCTGGAGCTGGTCTCTTCTCCCGAATTACTAATGATAAGACAAGAGGAAATGGCCTCAAGTTGCATCAGGGGAGGTTTATTTGGATGTTGGGAGGAAGTTCTTTACTGAGACGGGTGGTCAGGCACTGGAACAGGCTGCCCAGGGAGGTGGTGGAGTCGCCATCCCTGGAGGGGTTTAAGAGGAGGGTGGATGTGGTGCTTGAGGCTATGGTCTAGTGATTAAAGGTCATGGCATGTTAGGGGTTGGAAAGGACCTAAGCAGATCATCAACTACAACCCCCCTGCCAGAGCAGGACAATCCTATCTAACACAGATCACAGAGGAACACATCCAGACAGGCCTTGAAAGTCTCCATAGGATGCTGAGATGAAGGTTGGACTGGATGATCCTGGTGGTCCTTTCCAATCATAGTGATTCATAGTGATTAGATGTTGTGCTGAGTGATTTGGTATTCTATGACACTTGTCAGTGTGAAATTCATGATTGGACTCAAGGGTCTTGAAGGTCTTTTCCAATCTAAGAAATTCTATGATTCTGTGATTCTGTTGTCTGTGACCAGAGGGGGATGGTCAGCAATATAAAAAGTAATGGCTTAATAAACCAACTCCAGTCAACTTTTTTAAGCCTCTGGAAAGAATGTGCAGGAGTTTGTGAGCCAAGATTTGCTCCATGGGACTTTCTTGCATAGAGTTCATCCTTCAAGCACACACTTGGGTCTGAGAGGTTTGGTTTCACATTGTCCTATGCAGCATCTAGAGCAGGGATGGGCAGGATGGACAGTGGACGAGACAGACTTGCTTCTCTACGACTAATCCTCATATGTGCAACCTCCTCCATGTCCTAAGCCACCAGCTGCACTCGAGACAGGATTTCTCAGAGCCTTTCCCTCCCTCCCAAGCACCTTAGCCAAAGGATCTTAGAAGGGAGTCCCATGTGTAACATGAAACCCAGGAAATTTCCAATATTTGGATTTGGGTTCATTTCAAACGATTGTTCTCGTACTGGTTCACTAATTTATTATTGTTTTGCACATTGATTCCAAGCTGCATGAAGCCTTTTATGGAGGTATTGGGTATGTTCTCCCAAGCCCCTATTAACTCTAATGGGCATTATGCAGGTGCTTTAGCACAGCCTTCACCTTACAGTGCTTTTGTTACCTTAACTATTGGGAAGTGCATTGCTGCGTACACTGGGTGCCAATTGTGTTTGCAAGAGGTAGGAAATTACCAAGTACAGAATTAGCCCCCATCTGAGCTACATGTATGAGTTATTTGGAAAATATTTGTTTAGTTGCCTTGGAAATAAATAGCTCAAACTTAGAACAGATTTTTAAGAGGATTTGATAACATGCTCCTAAATGTCCCCTATGAAAGCCTAGAAAGAGCAAAATACTTCCCCCTCCCCATCCACTGTCTGATTTGAAGTGAATGTGTAAAACTTCCCAGCACATCATTTCTTTGAGGATATTTTTACTAAAGCTCATTAGCTTTTTAAATATATTTTCCTGCTCTAATTTTCCTGTAGCAGGCTGAACTATGAGTCAGTTCAAATGAGATTTAAAATAGGTCTCAATTTTCTATGCGTGTAACTGCTCTTAATTGCACAGAACAAGTTTAGACTGGCTCTGTCCAATTAAGACAAAAGGAGAAAAGGATAATTAAAAATAAATCATAACAATCAAAAGTTGCATTTGCAATTTTGCTTTAGATGCTCCCTCCTCCCACATTTTCTGAAGTAGTGCTTAAAAATAAATGGCACAATGTCTTAAAGATGCATTATCCCAGATCTGGCAAAGCAAATGAAACCATCACGATATGGACAATGGCACTGAGTGCACCCTCAGTGAGTTTGCTGATGACACCAAGCTTGTGGTGCAGCAGACACCAATAGAGGGCAGGAATGGCATCCAGAGGGACCTGGACAGGCTGAAGAGATGGGCACAAACCAACCTCAGGAGGTTCAATAAGACCAAGTGCAAGGTCCTGCACCTGGGTCGAGGCAATCCCAAGCACCTGGCAAACCCAGGCTGGGCAGTGAGTGGCTGTGGTGGTTTGGGTGTTCCCCTGCCCCCCCACACTTTTAGAAATCATCCAGAGACTCAGACAGCTCTGGCAATATAAATGAAGATTTTATTTACAGCTAGGACAATGTACAAGCAGATAGTTACAGTCTATACAGTTATATACAGAAATAGACAAGGTAAAAAAGGTAATACAGAAACACAACTCCCCTCCCAGAAACCTGAGTCCCCAGGAGGGGCTCTCAACCACCCCCTCACCTTCCCCTACCCCTCTCAACCTTACCCCAGTCCCAAGTCTGAATGGAGGCTCGGCCAGAGGGATTAAGAAGCAAAGGTGAATCAGTCAAAAACCAAATTGAAGGTGAGGTTAGAAAGCAAGATGGAGTTCAGCCAGCAGCCCCAGCTCCCCAGCAGGCAAAGAGCCGAGAGCACAGCCCAGAGCGAAGTGCCCAAACGAAGTGACCTAATCTAATGTTTGGCTTTTCCTTTCTACACATCTCAGCAAGGCTGTGAGGGAAGTAGACATCACCATTGTTTTCATTTCATAGCCTATTATCTAGTCCTTCTCACCAAAACATTCTAGCTAG
>WAAF01007030.1:1075-62283 GCA_013400475.1 Tricholaema leucomelas
GGCACAACTTGAGACTGTGTCCCCTCATTCTGTTGCTGGTTGCCTGGGAGAAGGGACCAACCCCCACCTGGCTACAACCTCCCTTCAGGTAGTTATAGCCAGGTAATAATTACTACCAGTAAATATTACAAGGTAAATATTATTACCAGTTTGGTAATAACACCGTGAAGTCTGAATTACCTTTACTCTTACAACTAGCTTTGGTGAGTTAGCTAAGCTCTGCAGGCTGGTATTTCTGATGATGTGGTTTGTACACACACACAAAGTTCATCTTCAAAAAATTCAGAAGAAAATATCTTTTATGAGTTTGAAATGATCAGAGAGCAAGCTGAGTTAATCACAGCAAAGAAATTACACTCAGGCATCTGCCTTCTGCTATTTTCTGAACATTCAGAGCAAATCTAGATATAAAGAGCCCAAATTTGCCAGGCATATCACACATTGAGGGAAATAGGCTTAGGTGATTTACTTACCTGGAGAGGTACTGAAACTACCCTCCAGTCTGATGGGTTGGCAGCAACTGAAGGACTCCAAACTAAACTCCTTCAACTTTCTTTTAAAAAGCAACCTGCAAAAATCAAACACCACAGTGAAAATGTCCAGCCCAGTAGATGCTGGTATGCTCAGAAGAGCATACGTCATTGGAATGGGCTGCCCAGGGAGGTGGTGGAGTCACCGTCCCTGGAGGTGGTCAGGAAAAGCCTGGATGAGGCACTTAGTGCCATGGTCTGGTTGATTGGACAGGGCTGGGTGCTAGGTTGGACTGGATGATCTTGGAGGTCTCTTCCAGCCTGGTTGATTCTATTCTATTCTAAGAACAGATAAGACAGACATTTTAAAGCTCCAAAATGAGACTGCTAAGAACTCACACAACGAACATCATTTATTACTTCCAAGACATGAGAGGAAGTGGTTACACCAGAAGATAGTCTGTTCACAGTATCACAGTATCATCAGGGTTGGAAGAGACCTCACAGATCATCAAGTCCAACCTTTTACCACAGAGCTCAAGGCTAGACCATGGCACCAAGTGCCACGTCCAATCCTGCCTTGAACAGCTCCAGGGACGGCGACTCCACCACCTCCCTGGGCAGCCCATTCCATTCTTCAACACAACACACACATTGATGTATTTTTAACCAAATCCCTTAAACACATAATTCTGGGTAAATTACATTTACCCTTGAAGCAGAAAGCATCACAGCTTCCCAAACAGACACAATTGCACTGTTTTAAACTGCACAACACTTAAAACAGCTCATTCTATGCTCCTTGCTCACAACCACTCTCCTTATGCACTGGTAACTTGTTAGAGTTAATCCATCTGAAAAATCATTCTGGAAGAAAAACATAGCTTTCATCAGCATCAGCTCCTTGATCCAGGTGACCACAGAAGGCAGAAAGCAGCACCTTTGACTGCAGCTCAGATTTAGCATGCTAGTGCCAAGTTCTGCCATGGCACGAACACCAAATCAATAACACAGCATATATAATTACCAAAATGCCAGCCCAGCACTTGAGGGTGTTTGGCAGGAAGGTATCATTCCTTCATGCTTGGCCTCATACCTCCCAACATATGCAATGATTTCTGAGCTAAGTAGATGTAGTATATTTTGGGTCAATTTACACACATCTCTGCACAGGACACCTGAAAAAAAATATCAATCAAACCCATTTCAATAAATTATGCTATAACCTGGGGGGGAGCGGGGGGGGGATAAAAGAAACCATTAGATGCTCTTCATTTGCAAAAATGCCAATTCAGTGTGTGCAACCAAACTCAGAGGAAAATCATTTTCCTGGGCAGAAACCTGGGAAAACTACCCAAAGTCACAGTAAAGCCCTGTGTAGTGTGCAAATGGTACAATGGCAGCACTGCTAAATCCTCTACAGGCATTTCTGCCTTTCCCATACCCACCCTGTTCAAGCAACCCCCAGTTGTTACTCTCTAAACAGAGATGGGTTTGTGTATGTATGACTGGGAGAAGAGATTTTTAAGTATGATTACAGATCCTTTGAAAATCTGACCTCTCAAAGAAATTATTTCCTGAGTCCCTAGAGGAGGCTGTCTCCAGCCTAAGGTTCAGAACAATGAGAAGTGCAGGATATACCCCTAATTTATATTCATTACAATGAAATGTGTCTCTGTCACCTCCTTGTCACATTAATGAAGGGTTAATTTTAAAATCTAATTGGGAGCTAAAAGTGGTGATATTATTAAGCTGCCTGAGTGGAAATAAACCCACACAGAGACAAAATACCTGCTAAGAGCAAAGGGCTAGATCTCCTGATCTTGATTGTGCTCTATGCCTTATATCTCTGTTAACGCAATGCCATCACCTATGCTGTGTTTTCAGCCCATAAACACTTTCTCAAGGCTAGCATTGCTACAGAATGCCAAAGACAGGGAAACTAAGGCATGCAAGGGAGGAAAGAGAGACAAAAAAAAAGGTGGGGGGAAACAAGGAAGGGCAAGCCAGGCATTACCTGTACAGCAGATGTAATGCCTGACCCTCTAGACATGGTAAAAGAACTTGGAATTGCCTTCTCTGGGAAAATCACACACATGCTGCTATACATCAGTATGGACAAATCACACTGACCAAAATCTCGATCTCATATTTTTCCAGGTTAAAATTCTTCAGTTAATCTTTAATAAATAAATTCTTACTTGTAATATTATTTGCAGCTCAATGAGTCCTTTGATCACCTATCTAGCAAAGTGCTGCCCTATAAACAAAGTTGTTGAACCTTTGCCTTTAGACAGTCCTGTAATCCTTCACCACATCACTTTCAGAAGTCTCACTCCATCGCACTTTTTACTGTATCAGTCTTATGCATTGGCCAGTTTGGGCAGTCACATAGTTTCTGAGAGTTTTTGTTCTTCCTGTGCCTCTGTAAATTTGTTTTTAAATTCTAGTACAGCAGGAGGCATCACTGTGTGAAGACACTGTCTCCATGCAAGGAAATGCAGGTGAGGTATGTGGAGAGCAGTTGCTGAGCAGTGCTTTGCAAAAGTCTAGGCTACCAAAACAAATCTCTATTAATATAGCTCGAAGTTAATCAGCCCTGATCAACCCTAAACCAACTCTTAGCATTTTTTCCCCTGTATTCCCAGTCATATCTTTATTAATCCTAGGTAGAGGATTAATATAACTGTCTGTTTTCCAGAGGAGAAGGGCCAGGGGAAAGATGTTTCACAAAGCTACTCGGATATTATCATCAGGATAGATGAAAGCAAATGCACTGCTTCCGACTGTGCTCCACCCCTGGGTGGAAGAGAGCAGAGGAATGCAGTCCACTCCCAGCAGCCAGACCTGGATGGGCCTCTGCCTTCTCCCCGGCCAGCACTTCGCAAGGGGACTTCACAGATCAGAGTACTCCTCCTTCCTCATCTTCTGGTGATCACAGATAACAATAATGCCCGGTACATAGGAAGATTGCTTTAGGGTTCAATAATGAGTTTACCACACATACAGGTCACAGGTTTGACACCTCGTCCAAGCTGGCAATGTCCCATATGCCCACTCAGCGGGGGAGAACTGCACAAGGTCTGGTCTCCAATCCATGGGCCTGGGGAAACCCTTGACCCCTGCTGGTGGTGTTTAACCAGAGTTGCTTAGAAATGTGAAATTCACGTGAAATCTTCACGAGATTCGGCGAGACACACTGCAGCGAGGCACACTGCAGTGAGGCAAATGCAGCGAGGCACACTGCAGCGAGGCACACTGCAGTGAGGCAAATGCAGCGAGGCAGGCACACTGCAGCGAGGCAGGCAACATGCTTGAACAACATTCAGTATCTGTTTGCTTATTGGTACTGTATTGCCTGTTTGATAGTTAAAACCACTGTGGGCAGGGCATGGACTGGGAAATGGGGATGGCAAGTGTGGGGCACCAGAGGCTACCCTAGCACAGCAGGCACAGTCACAAGCAGGGCAGCTGTTGAACTCAAGCGTTGCGTATTTGAAGGCAAGCTAGTATCAGTCCACTTCCCCTCTGAAATACCACTCTACTGAGCAACTCAGCAACCGGTTCATGAGCTGCTTGAGCAATGTGGGTGGGGTGAACAGCTGGGAGTGGCAAACTGGTCCACTGCCTGAAGCTATGGATCCTCTTGTCAATCCCTTCACTTAAACAGCCATCAACATGCGACTGGCCTCCATTCATTCAGATCCCGCCTGCAAATGCTTCTGAGCTGGAACATTTTACGTCCAGATCACGACTAAGACTGATTTGTGCTTCTGCATGTAAGACTGAGACTTCCACTGTGGTCCCCAGTAGGACACCGTGCATGGAAGCCAGAAAAGCTCTTTGCTGTGACTACTCGGGTGGCTGCACTAGTGACCTGCATGGAGAGGACAAGGATCCTGCTGGTCTTCGCAGTCAGCAAGAATTTTCAGTAGATGCTTAGTCTCCTGTCCCAAGTTTCCTTAAATCCATAAATCTGGAATCCATAAAACTGGAACCACAAAACTGCTTCCAAAGCATTCCTTGAAAAGCACTATACAAACTCTGAAGTTTAACAGTACCAAGTCCAGTGGCACACAAGAAGACAATTTCATGTTCTCACATCTTTGCAGCAACGAGTTGGAATTTGCTGCACTATGTGGATCAGTTCAAAATGAGGTCTTGAATAAATCAGATCTGCACCCAGCTCTTTGCAGTGATTTTAGCACAAGGCACTGATATTCACATGCTCTTAGCAGCAAGATCTAAAAAGTAACATTTGTGTTATTCATTTAATGACTGAAAAAGGTGCTGGAAATCCCTAAGGGCTATAATGCACAATTCCCACTGGACTCAGCAGTGGAAGCTACAGAGATGCTCCCTTCAAACACTATGCAAATATTCTGGGCTGTGACCAATAAAGCTGCACGAACAGTAGTTTGTGCTGATAAACCAACCCACAAATCACTTCAGGAGCACATCTCTGCTGCAGTTTAGTTGCAGGCAGCAGGTAATCTCAAGCAAAAGAGCAGGAACGGCAGCTGAATTGTTCAGCAAGTTGCCAAGCTGCTGAGAGGAGCGTTCACAGTGCATGTATGCCCCGAATTGCACTAAGCCTGATCATGTTAGGTACCATTCAGGGTTATAAGTATGATCTACTTCTTGGTATGATAAAGTATCATCGCATATAGCCAATGTTAGTTAAGTTAATTGCTATTATTCATTACCTCAATTGTCACAGCATAACAACATCTTATTTCTCATGACAATATTTAACATCCACTTTCCACAGAAGAGTCATTGTTTAAAGGAAGGGAAGAAGGGGGTAGGGAGGAGGGAAAGGAAGACATGACTATAAAGTTTTTTCCAGGACAAATGGATTTTGGTTATTTTACAGCATCCTTTCTAACACCTTGTCCAACATTTAAGACTATAGTGTATATCAATGCTTGCTGTCTGATGAGTTAGCCACTGGTTGTGATCACCAGCAGAAATGTAGATCCCAGTCTTCCAATCGAGTCTTTTCTGATATGTGAAAAACCCTCACAGTATTTTAATTTCTCTTATACCTGCCATAGTCTCTCTTTTTTTTTTTTTTTTCCCCAGAAGAAAGGAATTTTCCACAGGAAGCTTAGAGTATAAAAACAAAAAAATGGGTTTTATCTTTAGGGCAAGACAATGGAAGATTGGTGTGAAAATATTTGGCATCCACTGCATGCCTAGAAAGCTAGAGAAGAAAAATATTCAGATTGGAAATAAAGAGAAAAGATATGCTGGGTGCTGAATTTGGAGGTTAATAAATAGCTGTTCTAATCCAGCCCTGCAGTCATAAGTGAGTTTTGAAGATGAAGTTCTAAATTACATAAATCAGTTCAGGGAAGGCCCAACCACTTACCCAGATATCAAGTGTGGAAAAAAAAACCAACCAAACAAAGCAAAAACCAGATGCATAATACCTGTAAATAGATGCACAATACCTGTAAATAGATTAAAGAGAAGAAAAAAAACAGCTGACTCTCTTTGGTAGAAAAATAAAAGCCCACCAGATTTTCTAATCTATTAAAGAAGATTAATAAAATGCAATTTATCAAAAGTTGTACTAAGATAAAGGCATAATCTTACACTGAGTTGGCTTCTGCACATGAACATACCTTCTTCTTTATGCATTCAGGCTCTAGCATTTTGGCTTTATCATCTGCAAATGACATATTTCTAATCTGTAGGGATCTCTTATCATTCAGGGATGTTGTTAGACTGCTAGGATCCGGGGCACTAGAGTACAGGTACTTGTGACTGAACTTACTGAAGTCTGCACAGTGATTTGAGGTCATTCCCGGGTGGAATGTGATGTGGGAAACCAAAGCCTGTTAAGATCTTGAATGCAGATGCAGGATGCCATCCCACAGCTTCCAATCCCTCCATAGCTCCCTCATTCACTGGGACCGATGAGGCACTCGGGCATCACTGAAGCTGACCCAGCGATAATTAGGGCTTTGTGCATTTGCTATCACCTTCTGTGATCTGCCTTTTTAACTCAGCAAAGTCACAATTTCATCTAAGGGTGAAAAATAGCTAACTCAAGAGTTCTTTTACTGAGCTTACTTCATATTCCAACTAGTGCTTTAAATCAGGCTGACCAACCACTATTATAGACTTTAGGAAATGTTAGAAACAAGTGATTTAAAAGCAATGTTCTCAGAGCTCCCTTTAACTTTAAATTTTCACAGCACTCTTAGCCCTCCACTATTCCTTCCTCCCCCTGACCATCTGCCCTTTTTAGGCTTTTCCAATTCTCTGTTTGGTTGAGGTATCATTGACCTTTCTCTTCTAGTTCATGGGATCAGAAAGGAAGGAAGATGTGCTGCTATGTAGCAACACTCAGAAAGTCTTGGACTGGGAATGAACCTTTCTGTACGACACACTGCAGTTGTTTAGTTTTCTCAAGTGAGCTAAGAGCCCAGTGCTCAGCATCACATGGAGGATGGATAGTTGTCTCACTCATCAGAGAGAAGTGTGAAAAACAGCAGACCTGCCAAGTACCTGTGAGTAATCTGTCATGGAGGTTTCGAATTGATGCTGAAGAGCTGAAAGTGCTCTTTTCAAGAAAGATTTTAGATTCACTAACCCTGGCTGCAAACATGATAAAGCCTAAGGAGTAACATGTGGCAAACACCTTCATAATGCTTTCTCTGACAGTCCTGTTGGCTGCCAAAGTTCTGTTCAATTGCCCTGCTACTAGAGATCTGAGGAAAGCTCTTCCTCACCTCTCTCCATTCACATACTGTGCAGCAGTCAGTGATCACAGAGACACCAGTAATGCTTTATTAACTCAGTAACTGGCATAATCACTTTTCACCACTTCCAAATGAAGTCAGCAACAACTGCTGTAGGATGATCTTTACTATTATGTAAAAAAAAAAAAGTTACTTAGTTTAAGAAAGGAAACCTCACTTCAGTAGGATTTATTTCTACTTACATTTTTGAGAGCAGCAGCATTTTGAGACACTCTTTCCCACCTTCTGTCATGAAACACCTTACAACAACTTTAATAACTTTAATTCTTACTTCTAAAAAGCATGATGGTGGTTCTGCAGGGTTCTCCTGGATAATACTGCAGTTGTAATCCTGTCACACCAGAGGCCTTGGAATTGAAACCTACAGTAAATTTTTATTTCAGCCACACCTTTGTAAAACGAGTTATTCCACACTAAGGCATATAACAGAGATCGAAATCTTGACCTTTGGTGCTAGAAGCAACAACACTTACACAGATAATAACCTCTAGGTAGACCCCTGGGTGTCACCCACTGCTTACATAAAGCTAACTGAAGATGTACCCCATGCATGTAAGAGTATATAATTTCAATGACACTACATGGATTTAGAACTCAGGATCTGGATCACAGTATTAAAATATATATTCTCCATATATACTCCACCTCCATTCCCACCAGTGCCTATCAGTAGAGCAGATGACCTCCCCCAGCCAATCTTTTCCAGGCACATCACCACTGAAGTTAGCAACTCAAAACACAGCAGAGACAAGATGAAGAGATAAGCATCCAATCCTGCATTCCTCCCACACCCAGAGCTCCCAGCCAGAGGGCGGACAGGCCAGGGAAGTGGCTTCCAAGAGTAGTTATGTTTGAAATTGCTCAAACAGTGTTGCTAAATAGTTAAGTCACAATATTTTAGCACTTTTTAACGCTGGAGGCTGAATATGTGCTTGATCCCTCTGCATGTGCATGTGTCCACTCCTGGTGATCCATTATGTAACTGGCTTGCAGAAGTATCTGCTGTTGGTTCACACCAGCCAGTAGGCAAAACAGATCTGGAGAACAAATCCAACATCCTTTGCTCACCAGGGCCTAGTTCATAGTCTGAAGTTGTATACTTCAAGCTTTAATGATGATGCAAACATGCAGACAGCCATTGTTATATTTTACCTGGTTCAATATGCAAGAAAAAAGGATACTGAAGTGTGAGTTGTTCATTATACCACAGAATTTAACCAGGATGCTGTATGGAAGGGTCACATAGAATGAAAAGGCTGAATAAAACCCATGGCCAATTACATGGTCACTGAATCATGAAAAATCCAGGCTCCTGGAATTTTGCAGCTGCTAGTAGATTCAACGGATGCAACAAACCAGTAACAAATTCAGCTACAAGTTGCCCTGACACAGAACTGATTTGTAACAAAATAAACTTTCATCAGATCCCTATAATTTGGAACCTTTTAAAAGGATCACTATCGGATTTTTAATTCCTTCTCTTTAGGATTCCTCTCTCTATTTTGCTGCAAAACATATAAAATCCTTTTTGTGTTCAGTGAAAAGAATGAGACACTCTGTGAGACATGATTTGCCTTTAGTGAAATTAAAGCCAGCATTTAAGTGTGGCTGTTTGTTGGGAGGAGGAAGATACCTGCAAATGAAAAGTACTGTGACTGAATTTGTACTGACTGGTTTCTAAGTGTCAGAGGTTGAGCTGAATCTGCTGCTAATATTCAAAACCATGCTGCCACCACCCCAGTTTCAAAATGAAAGTGGTGGCTGGAGCAAAGTGTCTCGGGGTTTGTAGTTCAGCTTACAACACAAGACGCTGCCTGTTCCAGTTGCTGTTTCCAGCTTTGGAGGTTTGGGGTGTTGGTCTTTTCCCCTGGGCTGGCTTGGGTGGAGGGAAGCCCTTTGTTGCTGGCTTCTGCTGCTGCTTCTGCCTTTTGCTGTGCTTTTCTGCAGACTATGCTAATAGTGCATCTTATCATGCCCTTCCTGATGCTGACAAGGCCCTGTGTTTACTGCTGCTGGGAGATGCTTCATGCTGTAAGACAGGTGGAGCTTAGTGGTCTGGGTTAACACAGCCTGCTCTCTCAAGTCCCTTCTCTCCTCACTCAGGAGGGAAAGTAACACACAAAACCCCCTCTGGGTTGAGATAAAGAGAGTTTAATGGGGTGATAAGATTCACAGTTACCTTAGCCTATCAAATTTTATCAGAGAATTACTACTAATGTAGCTCTTCAGGTTAAGTTTAACAATAAATATGAATGATGCTACTAAATAAAGTAGCATAAATAAAGAAGTGGGATTATGGCAGCACCATTTGTGGGATAAGGTGGGGACCTTAAAGCACACATTTGTTTTCTATATCACTCAATCCAACAGTTATCTTTATTTCCTATACTTTAAAGTTATTTCAGTGATAGAAGGGAATGAACATGCACATTTCTGCTTAATCTACTGATACTTCCTGTGCCCAAAGGTACATGTTCATATATGCATGCCATATGACATGTCTAAGTAACCACAGGACCTTCTTTTAGTAGTTTGCCTGTCCTCTCACGTCATCTGGTGCAGTCATGCTGCTCCATGCTGTGTCTTTCTTAAGCTTTTAGACCACAGCATGTCAGAGAAGACACTTCAGGGGGAATTCATTGACTGCACTGTGGCCAGAACACAATCCTGGTATATACTCATATATTGTTATATACTTATATATTTTAAGGTCAGAAGGGACCATTATGATTCTTTACTCTAACCCCCTGAGGCACAGCCAAGACTATTAAATTTTACCCAGCAGTGCCTGCAGAGGAGAGAATTATTCTCTTCTACTGCATAAGTGAACTCTACTGAGCCCAATAGCTTGTTATTCAGACTGTAAGGCAAGCAGCACCTACCACAATTTGAGTGATGAAATAAATAATAATGCAGCCAACCAGAATGGGAGACAAACTAGAGAAACCCTCATCGAAATTCTACAGATCAGGGCTCGCTCCCTCCCAAAGCTCCCCTGTCCTCCCCTTCACACAGAGATTTTAGGGACAAATGCCAACGGATCTCTATTGTTCCTGTTCATTCATTAGCTACAAGTGATTTTTCTGTTGTGTTCACACTTCAAGGTAAGGATCAGCTACATTCTGGTTGCATTGTACATACCGAAAAAGTAACCATGAGAAGCTGAAAATACAGATGTATTTTAAATGCAAAAATCACATTGCATTCTTTTCTACACAGTGTCAAATGATCCTCAGATGTGAAACACATGTTTTAAGGTGATAAACTCCCTTCAGCCCATTATCTTTGGGTCTTCCCCTTCCATTTCCAGTAGTTACATCATTTTGTTTTACATCTAACCTTCCTGCCCAGCCTTCACTAAATGGACTCAGAAATAAAACCTCTTGGTGCTATTTGTCACGATGCCATTTTCTGTATGTGTACTTCTCATGTCTGCAGCAAGAGAATGATATTTGTGATTAAATCATAAAAGCCTACTTTTAAATTGGCACTCTGTCTCTGGTCCTCCCTTCCACATGCACCACTGCAGATCATGAACACCGCTTTATAAGGCTTCAAAGAAAAGGAAGGGGTCTCAGTTTAGCTGGAACAATGCATTTCACAGAGCCACAGCTTTCACTTACCTCCCATGCTGTGGGTTACTATTTGCTTTCCCACACTTCCCTTTGGGCTGACAGTCTTTGGAGCTGGAATTAAGACACCCACAAATGGTGATTAAACCTGCTTAGATATATGAATGAGTGTAATCATTGAAATCATACCTAATGCTTTAAAAGTGGTAGAAAACAAGACCTATTCCTCTGAAAATCTCACAGGCTAAAGCATGTTAAAAAGTTCTCAAGAGTTATTTTTGCAAGAAAATTTGTGATGCAGTTTATTAAAGTCACCTGCTCCCCTTTAGAAGTGTTCTTGTTTCTCATGAAGTAGGGAAAGTAAACCTAAATCATCTCCCTCCCACCTGAGATGCTTAATCCTATACTTCTAACCTGGATGCTTTCCTCTCTGCCCAATGATGAAGGTCTGTTTCACTTGCTTCTTCTCTCCTTGTTACTTCTACAGGCCAGCCAAGGCACAAATCTTAAAATCTACAAGCTGCAGTTGTTCTTGTCAGGATTTGTTTGGGAAATTGCATCACAAGTTGGTAAAAATCTCAGCCATCACAGTTTTCCGACTCACCAAGAAGGTCACTCTGTGGACTACTTCTCATTCAAGGCCTGCATTTACCCCTTTAATTGTTAAAATGAAAGCACACAATCTAGTGTTAGAACTGAAAAAAACACTGTCAAGGAAAGTGAATATGCCCTCACTTCAGCATTACATTGTCCTCCTGGCCTCTATTCAGATATGGAAACTCTAGCTTCTCTTAGCAGTGCTTTTAACCCAGAGTGTGTTGGCAATACTGGCATTCGGGCATTCGCTACTCATCTACCTACTTTGCACCCAAGATGAAGCAGATGAAACACCAAATGTCTGTCACTGCCTGCTCAACACCACTCCTAGGGAGTATTTTCCATTAGTCTTCCTTTCTCATCTTGAAGTCCTGCACTGAGATTGATACAGAGGTGCTCAGCACACAACTCTTGCAATATCATGATGTCACTAGTATCTTCATATATTGCCAGCAATGGGACAGGGGATGCCAACAAGCTTCTGATATGAAGCTCTTTGTAACTGTGATAAAGACTAGAGATTAGTAGTTCTGTTAAGAAAGGAGAGATTTTCTCATGATGAAATAAATCTCAGTGTAAGAAATGGCTGCTCTCAGGTCTGTGTGCATCAGAGCAGTATCCCAAACTGACATTTAGTGAAAAAGTGTCTGAAAGTAGGACTGTAGGGTCAGTACTGCCCTAGATGTGGATATTATGTTCATACTCAGTTCCTGAATCTTGGCAGGAGTAAAGAGAGAGGTGAAGCCAAGCAGAACCAGAGCAGAGGAATCAGACACAGAACTGAAAAATCTCATCTAATGCTTGCTCAGTGGTATTTAAATCGGCATAGGCTGGTCTAAACTCCAGTCCTCTCTTGAAAAAATTGAAGAGAAAATGTTTGTGGCTCTAGTTTCATGTAACAGGAAATCCAAAGGATCTGCCAGATGTTGGTAGTTTCATACTTCTCCACATAGCTCACAAATCTCCTCCAATTGTTAACCAGCCTGTCAGTCATTGAATAACAATTCTACCACAGGCACAAACCGACACTCCTCTGCTAGAAGCACAAACAATTGTGTTTCATACTCCAGAATCTCCAGCAGATCTTTCAATGCCATCACAGTCTAAAATCTTAAATAATCTTTTTTTCTTAAGCTGCTGTCTAAACAAAATACCATCAAAAGAATCCTTATTTTCTCTAACAGTTAAGTGAATATTATTAGTACCTGCTCCCACGGGATTTTCAAATTAAAACATGTTGTTCTCGGCTAAAATTATTCCTCTTTGACACAAGTACAGGCTGCAATCTATTGAAAGAAGAGTTACTGACAAAGGAAGTTAAATACTTTCAAGAAAGTCCCCTTGCTTTAAGAATACTTTGAAAAAAACTTTCTTATAACATTGCACGAAATCAGCCAAGTCAGGAAAACTTGAGCTGTTCTCAGGGCTTTCCCTGAGAGAACACAGACAGGGCTAATTCTTAAATGCAGCAGCTCATGTGGACCTGTTGAATCCCTGGAAAACTACACAGAACTAACCTTGATGCCTATGTTTGCCAGTTTGTATATTCAGCTCCTTTACTTCCTTCTACTTTAGGGGCATGACAATTAATTCAGTTCCTATCCCAGCTCTGGTACGCTCATAAAAATATCACACCTGTTTCACAAATGTTCGCTTGTTTAACAGACTAAAGTTTAAAAGAAATGAACTTTTTGCTCAATAATTAAAAGGAATTCCTACTATAACATTTGCTGTTTGCAGGCTGTGCAAGGAGAACTGTCCAGTGAACCTTAAAGGAGGAGGGGGGGGGGGGGGAAGAAAGAGAGAGAGAAAGGAAGAAAAAAAAAAAAGAGAGAAGAATGATTTGGATTAAAATATCTTCTCTTAACTTTGTGGAAGAGAAGCTTTTCTGACTTGGTAGCACAGTACAATGAAGATGAAATCAATGCCAAGTGCCTTATGCTGAACTCTGAATGGGCAAAGTTCCCATTGACTTTCAAGATTTCTTCCCTTGTAAATGGCATTCAAGAACAGTTGTTACATGCACCTAAGGCACGTCCACCACTATACTCTGTCTCTCCCCTTTCTGTCAAGTAGATGTATAGAATTTTTGAAATCAGCACACCAAGCTGAGAATGATGATGCAGGAAATGAATAACCTGAGCCTGGTACAAAGGGGAAATCCTGAAGGCTGGGTGCAATCACTGCTGTACTATTTCCTATGGCCTCTAGAGAAAAGGTGCATAATATTCTTCACGGAGACAAAGAAAAAGCTCACCAAGGTCAGAAGTCTCAATCAGAAGCCCCAGAAGAGATAAATGACAGAAGCTCACAAGTTTTTAACATTGCTTAATTTTGCTCTTATTGCTAGGCCCTTCCCTACTTATGCCTGACTCTTCAAGCTCTGGGCTGCTGTGTACGTGGAACGTACACACAGCACTTCAAGGCTCTGAGAAGCTGCTTCACTTTGCATTTCTTTGGAAGCAGCACAGCTTATGCAGTAGTTTATGTTTCACACTTCTCCCCATCAGCTGAGGTGAGTTTGCACCAATCCACCAGCATGTGAACTGTGATGGTCAAAGCATAGAAAAAGGTGTAGTAATTTCCAGAAGATCAACTGAGCAAACAGCTCTAGGGCACTAGTGTGTTAAAATCCCACAATGGCTTCCTCATGTGAATGTGAATTGGAGACTTCATTTAGATTAGCATGAGCATTTTTAAACCAGCCTAGACCATGCTTGGACTAATGTATCTTAATTTAGCTGATTGACAAATAAAAGTAATCTGGCAGAAATATTCTACAACTAAATTTAGTAACAACAATAAAGATGAGCAGCCTGAGCATAATATTGACTTAAATAACATTTAAGTGGTACATATTTTTCTGAAATCAGAGAGGAGTTATAAATACACTCTTTATGGATTTACTGTGACAGTCCACTTCTCTTGTCCTCTCATACATGCACTTGCACACCTACATTGCAACCTTCCTGTCTGCATTAAGAGGATACAGATCTCACTTTAGAAACTGGAAAAATGAGGTATTAAATGGATAAGGAGCTTCTGAGGATGTCTTGGAGGAGTTAAATCTGAAATCCCATTTACTCAATTAGCAAGCAATGAAGGTGGCTACGAACAGTATTTATTTACTAGCAAAGAAAAATTAATTCCTCATCTTGATGAGATTTCGTTGTGAAATAAGTCACTGTGCTGCAATTATTATTGCATCCAGTCAAGGCAGAGAAGCATATGGGAAGCTATTCTGTAAAACTTAATCTGCATTAACCACTAAACTACCCCATATAAACAGATCTGCGATAAGAGCTCTCCACTACTTCCCCAAGAAATCTTAGAAGAAAGGAATTTAAGCTTTATCTGATTTCTCTTGAAGATTTTTGTGTTTTGTCACTCCAGTTTTATCATAGAAATAATCCAGATCTGTGCCACATACTTTAACTGGACTTGACTACAATAAATCTAGGATCAGAGTCTGGATGAGTAGAAAAGAAACCCTATCTGACTTCTTGCTTTTGCAGACCAATGGTAGCACCAGGTGTGATCTTCCACTGTTCCTTTCAAAACAGTGTTAATGCAAAAGCCTAAATATTGTCATTACACTTAAACTTCACATTATTAACCTCCCCGCAGCCAATGTTTGGTCTTTCTAAGGATGATCTACACAGCTGCATCTATGCTAGATATTCCAGAATAAGGCTGTAGCTGTTTTAACTGTGCAAACAGTGGCCAATGATTTTGCATGTGCAACAACTCATCCTTTCAGTTATAGCCATATTTTACAAAGTGCTGTGGATTTCTGGAGCTAAGGTTCCCGTGCAGATGTATCTACGACAGAGCAAACGTGTCTTGGGCCTAACCATTAGTAACTTCACTTGCTCTCTCTGAGAGTGTTGAAAGCTTGATTTCGATTCATCTCACATAACCAAGAGTATGAAATCCTGCAGGAGCATCGCTCAGAAGGCATTTTAAATTTAGTGCACGTAGGACCTGTGCTCAGCATAAACTTCAATTTGAAGAATGAAGTACATATTACACCTATCTTCCTTAATTCTAATGAGAACAAGTTTCTGCATCTGTTCTCAAGGCAAATTAAACTTGAGTTCAAGTAAAAGACGGAACAGTGTCCTTTGAAATAAAAAGTTATTTCAAGTAACATCTCCCTCTACATGTGCTATTGGCTCTCCAGTGGAAAGAGGAATTCTACCTCTCCTTGTACTTCTATACAAGGCTAGCTTCATCGCTTTAGTCTTGCAATGGGCCTTTCCCCCCGCCCCCGACAGTGGTGTGTGCCTGCTTACAATCCCTTCCACAAGCTCTGCCCACAGGTTATGATCTTCAAGGTAAAGTTCAGCCCTAGAAGATGAAAATTGCGTGGAGGACCTTGTCTATGAATCTCGAATTCAATACTTCATGCAAAGCATCCATAAGACAGATTACTGAGATGAACTTTTTAGACAGGACAAGGTAGTTAGTTTGTATGGAGACATGTATCTGTAATCCCTCAGGGACTTGCTCACAAGCTCCCCTTAGGCTTTAAAATACTGCAACCCTTTGAAAAGCAGTATTTCTTCCATTTCATGGCAGAGAGTATACTTACAGAAAACTCAGATGAAGAGAACAGCTGCAGTTCAACTCTGAAGATAACAAATAAAATTCCAGTGCAGAGAGCAACTCACCTGCTCAGAAGTCCTCACTTTTGTTAGATCTGCACTACATATCTGTCTGGGAAGGCTGAGGGAGACTTGTTTCAGGGCAAAGGATCATCGTGCTTCCCCTCCCAGAACTGTTCTGCAGAGCACTGGAGAGCAGTTTGTCTCCTGCAGCTGAGATGAAATGGGACCTGCTGCTGCCCTCACCGCATAGCTATCTCCATGTACAGTAGCAACACCACTGATCTTACCACCTTCTCTCAGACCTCTGCGCTAGGAGGCTGCTTCTCCTCACAGAATTAGTAGCAGACGCGCTCCTACCCTGAAGTGTAGCAGTGCAAATAGGAGACACAACACCACCACAGGTTCACCCAACTTCTCCAGAAGAGTTGTGGAAGGAATTGAGCTGAGGGCGTTAAACACGTCGGGTTCCCATTTGCAAAGTGATTACCTTCTGTTCTGGCACAGCTGTTCCTAAGCAGAGGGGAGCGAGTGTGGTGTCAGGGGCTTGCCACCCGGACTGAAGAGTGGATGGCCCCGGGGGCTTGTCCGTGCAGAGGGCAGCTTGCGTGGCCCGGGGTCTCTCCCCGACTTGAGTATCTGCCGCAGCTGCACTCAGCACTGTCCCTTTCCTAGGCAGCCAAAAATGGGGCACCCTGCACCACAGAAGTGTGGTTTGCAGAACCTAGACTTTTCCTCCTTGAAAGAGCAGGAGGAAGGCCCTGACCGAATCTGGATGTAGATCCTAGTGGAGAACAAGTCAGGAGCCACCGCTGGGGCGCCCGGGCTGCGGGCGCAGGAGTTAGCAGGCCCGAACGGCGGAGAGAGGGAAAGGAGCCAGGCAGGGAGAAAAGCAGAGATAGTACAGCTCTCGGTGTCCCTGACAGAGCTCGGCCGCTGCAAGCAGGCAGCGGCGGGGAGCGAAGTGCCCCCGAAGCCGCTGTTCATGAGGGACAAGCAGAGCAGTCATCTTTACCAACACCAAAACAAACAACAAAAGCACTACCCGGTTCCTTTTCTTTCTGTACGAAGACGAACAGACAAAGATTACTGGAAGTAAATGACAAGCTAAGACTGAAGCGGGGGGGGTCACATTGTGAAATACAGAATAAGGCTGGAAAGGGCAGCAGGAAAGGGCAATCTGGCTATGCAGCAGGCTGAGCCCCTCGGGCCGCTGCGCGAAGCCAGGAGCCGATGTTCCCTTGGGGGTCCGGCCGAAAGCAGTTTTACCGGCTACTAGCTTAGCCCCCGGCCACGGGGTTCTGCGGAGGCTACAGTTCGGGGCTGCTTCGCAGCGCCTGCAAAAATGCAGTCAGGAATAACAGAGAGCCCTAGAGGAGGAAAATAAGTTGTCCAGGCTTGAAACGCAGTGGTCAAACATACTAAAGAGATTGAATTATTTATTTCCTCTGGGGACTCCTGTAACCATTCATTTTTGATAGGCTGTAATTAAGAGTTTCCCAACGGGTTTTACTTTTGTAAATATTTCAGATGAGCTCGGATTTCTAGGAAAATCCTCCAGAGAGAAGGGAAAAACAACACACAAAAAAAAATAGAAAATAAAAAACAAAAACAAACAAACAAAAAAAGCCAGAAACAAAAGGAGCAAACAAACGAAAAACCAGACTCTCACACGTGTAAACCCCCCCATCCCTCCCCGCCGGCCGAGGGAAACCTGCCGGGCGGAGGCAACAAGTGGTCGGCAGCTTGCGGCAGCTCAGCGACGCTCCCCTGAGCCGCATCCCACCCCTCTTTAGATGAAAATCAACTCCAAGGCGTACGTCCCACCACAGACAAAATACAGCACGGCGGGGCAGCCACAGAAATCCGGCCGAAAAGCGACAGCAGCTCCCAGACCGAAGGGTCTGACGGCAGCTGCAGCAAGGATCCCCGGGAAGGAGCCCGCCGCGCCCGCTCCGCGCTCCCCGCCGGGCCACCGACAGCGTGTTTGGCCCCGCACAAACCGCCCGGAGACCGAGGACGTGCCCCATATAAAATTTATTGATCTCTCTTCGTGTGGAAGAAGGAAGCAAACAAGGTCTAGGGAAAGGGAGAGGGAAGGAGTGTTTCGATGACTTTTAAGAAATCCGGTAAACAAAACTAAAACGTTTCTTCATCTGATATGTCCAAACATGGTTCACAGTAAAATTCACAAAACAATTTACATAAGTTTACAGCTTAAGAAAAATCGAGACACACAACTTACTATAAATAAAAGAAATGCGTTTGCGACCCGCACAGCTCTCTCCCACCTCCCCTTTTTGTAAGGAACAAAACTTTCAGAAGTCGTGAAAGGTAGAGATTGTGAATAGAAACCAAATGAGGCTCGGTAAGGTAGGAAGAACAGAACACTTAAGAAACCACAACGATAACGTGAACGAGTTTTAAAACAAAAGCCCACTGGGGTTTTTTTATATATATCTCTGTCATTTCAACGTCAGAAATCAAACTGTGAGATGCAAGATCTTTTTGAAAACTTTTAACCTAATAAAACAGTGCTCAACCTAGCAGAAACCAGGAAAGAAGTACCCGTGGTTTGAAAACTTCACGGCGGCTTCTAGGAGGCAGGAGTTGTGCTCTATTAGAATAACAGCTTGCTGGAACATACTTTTAAACAACAACAACAAAAAAAAGTCACAACTAACGGATTTCCTTTTTAAAACGTCTCCAAAGTTAGTATTAAGTCTGCTAAGCCGAGCAACACTGCCGTACGTCCCCATCTGAAACCAGAGAGCGGTGGTGGAGTTAGGGATTAAGACGGAGAACCGTCCGGAGCAGCCAAGTTTATATGTGCGTTAATGGTACGGTACCATTCACGCCAGTCCCAGCACTCTGGTAGTGCTGGTGGACGCTGTGTAACCTGCTGCCCTGCAGGGCGGAAGGGTCTGTGGCATCCCCGCCCGGGGGCAGGTACATGCTGATCATATCTCGCAGGTCTCCCAGGCAGGCTCTCTGCGAGTGGGAAGTGATGGCAGGAGGCGGCGAGCTGGGCTCCGATTTCACCACCGAGCCCATGGAGCCCAGGCTCATGGCTGTGGAGGGCTGCTGACCGTAGGCGGCGGGGGACATGCTGTAGGTGGAGGCGGCGTTCATATACGTCTGGGCCGTGGACATCATGGGGCTGTACTGCAAGCCCGTCATGTCGTAACGGTGCATCTGCTGCAGCTGAGGGCTGTTCATGCCCGGGTGCTGGCTGTAGCCCAGCTGGTCTTGCATCAGTGAGTAAGCCCCGTTGGTCCAGCCGTTCATGTGAGCATAAGTGTCAATCCTCTGCCCCACCCCAACGGGGCTGCTCACCGCGTTGCCTCCCCCTGGGGCGAGCAGATTGCCTGGCAGCGAGTATTTGTCCTTCTTCAACAAAGTCTTAGTCTTCCTTCGGGGCCGGTATTTGTAATCCGGATACTCCTTCATGTGCACGGCACGCAGCCTCTTGGCCTCGTCGATGAAGGGCCGCTTCTCGGCGTCGCTCAGCAGCTTCCAGTCGGCCCCGAGGCGCTTGCTGATCTCAGAGTTGTGCATCTTGGGGTTCTCCTGGGCCATCTTCCGACGCTGACCGCGCGACCACACCATGAAGGCGTTCATGGGGCGCTTTACACGGTCCTGGTCCGATCCAGCTCCCGCTCCGTTGCTGGCTCCACCGCCGCCACCGCTTTTGCTGTTGCTTCCCGGCACGGGATTGCCCCCAGCGCTACCCGGCGTGGGCTGCGGCGTCTTGATTTCAGTCTCCAGCATGCTATACATGGCTGGAGCCGGTAAGAGGTGCGCCAGGGTAGCAGGCAGGCAAGCACCAGATTGCAGAGAATAAGTTAAAAACAATTAAAAGAAAAAGAAAACACAGTCAAAACAAAACCAAACAACACCTGCCTGGGCAACTGCTAACGCAGGAAAAGTAAGTTTGGCTGGCGGAGGCACCGATCCCCGAGGAGGTGTAGGTGCGGTAGCAGCGCCTCCGGAGCGTTTCCCGCGGGCAGCGCCAAGCGATGCGCAAACAGTCTCGGGGGTGTTTGATTGACGGCCTATAAATGAGCGGCCAGCAGCCAATCAGCGAGTGGTTCCCGACAGCCCCGACGCCGGTAACTGACCAGCGACGGGGGTGGGGGAAAGCCAAAAAGTTGTCGTTTGGGGCTTGCTGATACCGGACCCGCCCTCCCTCCCCCCGTTACGTCCCCAGGCCTTGCACCTGCCCCCAGCTCCGGGCTGGCAGCGGGGCGGCTGCAGCTGCCTGGTGAGCTGCAGGAAGACGAACGGACCCGGGAGTCAGGCGGGTCGGGGCTGCCCTCCGGGGGAGAGGGGAGAAAGAACGGATCACGACTTTGCCGGAGCCGAACGTTTATCTGGTACAGAGGGATGTGAGGCTTCTGGGTCAATGTGCAGCCCTGTTTCAAGCCTGGAGAAGCTTCCTGGAGAGCAAGTTCGTGGTGCACGGACACCAGCCCGGAGCGGATGAAATGGAGTGGGACGGCCTGAATAATTCTACTTCTGAACCCTGTCCAGGGAAAGAAGCTGCAGGACCTGCCGGGGCCGGGTACGGCTGCTGGGCATTCCGTTTCGGTGGGAGAGGGGCTGCCGGTGACGCGGAGCAGGGCTGGGCTAACTACCGGTCGTCCCTACCTACGCCCATCCTATTGCTACTGGAAATTTTTCACTTAGCCGCTCAAAGAGAGTGAGGGGAGGTGATTCTGCTTGCAACTCCCCCGTTTCATGGCAACAACAAAGTTCCCTCCGTGTGAAAGAAAACTTTGGCGGAGAGCGTGTGAGTGGAACATAGCTTACTGGAGCTGTCAATCAGAAGCTTTCCGTCTCTCTCCTCCCCTTCCCTTCCCCTTCCATCTTTTCTCTCTTCCTCCTTCCTCCCTTCCTTCCTTCCTTGCCCAGACGCATGGGTAGGACTGGCAGTTCCTTGAATGCACCGCAGGCATCGAGCTACCCAGCCTGCCTCGCTCTACACCGTGGGGCCGGGGCGGGGGGGGACTGGCGCGCTGCCGTGTCCCTGCTCTTCTTCGTTCTCCCCCTGCGCTTTGCTCCAGCTCCATCTGGGGAAGTTGGACGATCCTCCCAGCCGGGGTACGCTGGGCAACTAGAGACAAACTGAGCCTGGAGCCTTGGAGCCACGCTGGGAGAGAGGCGGTGCAGGAGGAGGTGGGCAGCGCCGTCGGTTCCGTCGCCGTAGATCTGAGCAAACTGCCCCGGGAGCGCAGAGTAGGGTCGAGGGACTTCAAGTAGAGACCTGTCAAGGAGAGACGCTGTCGGCTCAATTCCCTCGGCTTGGCAGCAGCTGGTGCTTCCTCCAAGAGAAGACGATGGGGACAATGACGGTAATCGGTCCAGGGGCAGAAGATACTTTCAGGGCAGAGCTCCAGGCTGAGCATGGAGGCACAGCCCAAGCCTAACCCAAGCCCGCTGTGTCAGGCAGGGGTTCTCTGTGCCGGGCCGGGGAGGCTTCAGCAGGGCGGGAGACTGCACCGCGTAGTCCGGGGGTCGTGGGATCAAACTAGCTGCCTTAAAACGCACTGGTATTATGGCTGGATTTTTATTGGAGTGTATCTGAGCACTCCTGTGATTCATCAGTTTAAGGTCGCAGTTGCGTTTCTTTTGTCAAAACAGTCTTTTGGACTAAATCGAAGGGAAATTAAATCTCACTTGCGACAAGCTGTGATGTAGGTAGCATTTTATCTGTTGCTGTTCGGTTAGCTGCTGGTATATTCATGAGTGAAGTCAGAATTTTGCACCCCGAAAGGACAGCAGGACACCTGAAGCTGCAGCGTCAGACTGCACCACACTAGAAAGCACATGTGGGCCGTAGTTCGCTTTTAACTTTTGCAGTATACCAGAACATTGTCAGATACCTCAAACCCCTCCGAATATTTTGACCGCTCTAGTCGAGGTTTAAGATGTACCAGACTGCGCTGGGAAGTGGGCTGATACATGTCCTGACATTTCTTTGAAATTACTTTTTATAAACGTGTGTTGGAGGAATTGAACACACTTCCGAGCAGCGGAAAATTTGGTGGTACACAGAGCTCAAAAGCTCCGTGAACGGTGTTGCCTTCGATATTTAAATAAATATTACAACCTTAAGTTTCAGCCTCTTACTTTGTCTTTCAGTTTGCTATTGTGCTGCCTGATACCCCAGTTATGTGTTTCCCCCCCCAAAGGCCACGCTATTTGTAATTTTAAGAGCCGTATTTCAAAGCAAGGCATTTTTCTTGAAGCATCGCTGTTATACATATAGGTGAACTGAAGCTGACTGAATAAAAAGTAGATTCATGTGTTTCTAAACGGCTTGGGTTCCACTGCCGCAAAGTTTTCATGCTCCGCATTTTCTGAGGAATACTTTAAAATCTCGCTGATTTCTATTCTCAGAAGAAAAGGTGACCAAATGCACATTGCTCGAAACCTTCTGACCCGGCGTTAGCGAGGGGCATGCATAGGAAACTCGACATGATTTCTGAAGCGATTTCAACACGCGAAAAAAGAGCCGGAGGCCAGCTCCTCTCCTTTTTTCTGTCAGAGTCCCGCCCTTGAAGGCAGTACTGTACCCTGAAGCCGCATTTCCCTGCTCGGTGGGTGAGCCCTCTGGCCGGGGGCAGCCCGGCAGGCGGACTCTGCATAGCGAGGCTCGCCGGGGCAGCCTGAGGCACTATGGCCACTCACAGGTCTCCACTATCACCAAAGATAGGGTGGCTCCTCCCCACCGCACCTGCTATCGGGAGCCCCGACAGCGACTGCAGCTGCAGTTCGGGAAGGGCCTGCGGGTGCCGTGCGAGGGAGAGAGTAAGGCAAAGCTCGGGACAGGGAAGGGAAGCTCGGAGTTACGGCCGGTGCTCGTACCCCACCGTTCCCAACTGTACAAACGGGACCCTAGAGAGAAGCAGTTCCTTCATGTCTGGTCTGAAACCCGCAAATCGGCGGCGTGAGGCAGGCAGCGAGGCAAGCTCAGCCATGCATAGTACTGCTCCCTAAAGTTACCTACAGAATGCTTTAAAAGGTCTTATGCCACCACCCCTTGGCAGCCACAAATGAATTTGAGCTTCCACCTGCTTCTGGGGAAGAGGATGGAGCCTGCTGAGTCGCTGTAAAGTAGGAAAGAGGCAGGAGGAGCTAGGCAGAGCAATAAGTGGGGCAGAGCGAGAGGAGAGCCTTGAGGCTGGACCCATTTTCTTAAATACACTCCCAGGCGCTGGCTGGGACTAGGATTGAAACTCTTCAAGACCGGAGAGCCCCGTGTGTCTGGGAAACGCTTGGAGTCGTATAAACACAGTTGTCAAAACAGAAAACTCCATATTTCTTTTCTTTTCTTTTCTTTTCTTTTCTTTTCTTTTCTTTTCTTTTCTTTTCTTTTCTTTTCTTTTCTTTTCTCTTCTCTTCTCTTCTCTTCTCTTCTCTTCTCTTCTCTTCTCTTCTCTTCTCTTCTCTTCTCTTCTCTTCTCTTTTTCTTTCTCTTTTCTTTTTCATTTTTTCATTTTCTATTTATTCCCCCCCCCCTTATTTCTTTTGATGGCAAATGAGCGTGAGGCAAAATCAGAGTTTACAGAACAATCCAACCTGAGCGCAAGAGAAACCTTTTATGATTACAAAGGCGTATTTGAAAGGGACTGTGCTTCTTCAGTAACCAGCACTTAATAAACATCAACCGTTAATATATGTTAATTGCAGCTCCAGCAGAGTTTGGGGGAATCTTGGAACCGAGTCAGGGAAGATCGCTGGATTTTAAAGAATAATGCTACGCACCAAACCGGCCCCGTTTAATCCTATTATTAAAACGTCCCCCCTGGCCCCTTGCCTAACTCCCGACCGAGCTCAGCAATGGCTTGTTCTCAAAATCTGCCCAGCCAAAGGAGCTGAACGTCCCTTTCGTTTGGACCCTGCTGATCCTCACTAGGATGATCCTCTGAAAATGCCCAGGCTTTTAGTGATGCCTAAGATAAATGTTCACGTGCTATTCTGTTTCATCCCTGGTTTAGGCTCAAATCTACATCTTCTAGAGAAGTTTCCAGTACGAAAGCATGACTGTTGAATGGATCATTGCAGCCTTGTTCTGCAGCACAAGGTTGATATGAGATTTTTTATTCCCCAGGGTGTAAAAAAAAAAACCCAAACCAACCAAGCAAACAAAAAAACACCAAATCAAACCAACTAAACATATAAATCACCAAAAATCCCAATACCAAAGCAAGCAAACAAATGAAGAAAAACCCCAACCAACCAACACCACCAGCTAGAGCTTGTCTGCAAGGCTGTCTGCCTTGCTGCGAGGCTGTCATGGCTGGACTGATCTTCTAGCCCAGTGAGAGGGAGGACAAATCACTTGTTTTGACACACCAGCTCAAACTCCTTCTCATGACTGCTCCAGTACCTCACCGCAGAGATGTCGATGTTGCACTGAAGACTACAGTTGTCTCTGCTGCTCAAGTATAGGGGAAAGCAAGGGATACTTTTGATGACATCATTAAACCCAGAAATATGTAAGAACAAAAATCTGAACTAAGTAAAACTCTGGCAGTGTTGTTTGAGTACAAATTAATTCCTTTGAATTGAGCCTCACAGTGAATTCAGGGCGTAGTGGTGAATGTTGGGTTTAATCACTTTTCCCCCTCAGCTGAACTTTTACTTGGCTTCTGACAACAATAGCGTCCTGCAAACAGACCTCTCAGAGCGCCAGCTGAATAGATCCTTTTCGAGCACAGATTGTTTCCACCGCCACAAAAAAACAACCAGTAGCCCCGTTCTTTAATTGGGTTGTTCCTAGCCCTCGTTCAGGTGTTCGCGAGGAATTTGTTTATTAGCCTTTGACAAACGGCTTCTCCTGGCAATCGCCTCATGGGGTTGGCTTCATCGGGAGCGGAGAGATAAGGGGGGCTGGGGGGATGGTATTGTTAATAGGAACTCTCTCCATCACCAAGTTACCAATTACCAGAGCTGTAGAGAGGACCACCAGCACAGGACAACTCGCCAGGGCTCGCTGCAGAGCCTGCAAGAAAACGACAGGCTCGGCTAGTGTTTTTCGAGCGAAAACACCGCGGAAAGAAAGACCACAAAAAGTGATACTAAGGAGACCATCGCTGCCCCCCGCGCTGGTGGCAGCTGTTGCAGGGCCGTCCGTGACGAGCCTGGCAGAAATCTCTTTCCCAAGAGACACGACAATAACATGAACTTTCTGCAACTTCTCTCCGTTGCTACATTATCAACTATACCAAGAGTTACCAAGCACTGGACAGACTGCCCGGGGGACTGGTTGAGCCGCCATCCCCGCGGGGATCGGCAAGATTCGTGCAGTGCGTGGGGATACGGTTTACTGTCAGACTTGGCAGTGTCAGGTTTACGGTTGTACTCCACGATCTTAGGGGTCTTTTCCAACTTAAACGATTCTTTGATGATATCTTTCTAGGTCTAGGCTCCCGCATGATTAATTCTTGCTTCCCTACCGCAGCGAAGGACACCACACTGGTCGTTCCCCGGTCTTTCCCGAGCCCCTCGGTGCCCGCGGCAGCAGGGCCGCCCCTGGCCCGGCTTGCAAGGCAAGCAGAGCAGAGCGGCGTGCTAAGCGGTCCCGCCGAGGCCCCCCCGGGACACAGCTATACCGGGCTCGCCGCGTAGAGTGGGCTCGCCCCCACGAGAGTGGGGTGCCGGGGCGGGAGCAATCCTGCCCACGCACGCCTCTGTCGCAGGGACCCGGCTGCCTCGGGCACCGGCTGCGCCCTTTCCACGCGTCCTCAGGACACGGAGCCTCCCCGGGTCGAGAACTCTCCTATCCCCCACAGTCACTTGTTGCTGTACTTTAATAGCTCTTTAGCTGGCATTGGTGACAGCTGAGATGTCGCTGAACGCCTTATTAAGTAAAAAAAACCCAAACCCTGACCCAATCATTTGTTTTGCCCATTTAAAACTTCGTGAATCTGTCTGACAATGTTTTCTCTACAGATCCGGTAACCCACCTGATTTGCTGGTAATGATGGCTGGGCTCCTTCTTTACGAGTAAGATTAGAAATCAGACATGAATTGTAAAACTCTAAGTTGCTAATTAGCTGCAAATAAACTATTCATTAGTAGCAAATTAAAATCAAAACACACCTTACTGCTACTCCCTGACACCCAATTTTGAAGGCCCATATTGTTTCGAAATACAGCCTGTATCACTGGCAGAGCAAATTGAGATCCTGAAAGGTTTCTCTCCAGGATAAATAATTAAAATATATTCTACATTAATTGACATTATAGAGGACACAAATGAGGTTTTCCTTTTAGAAAGAAATAGCAGTTTCTAAATAAAGCTTTGCAGGCTGCAGAATGGAGGTTTCAAGCAAATGAATAGTCATTACTACCTTTTCAATGATGTGGGCCTTTTGATCAGAAAAGAAATTAGCTCTAAAGGACAGACAATAGGAAGCCTGCCCTGCAATAGGAAGAAAATTAGATGGCTAAGGCTCTTAACAACACCTATTTCTATAAACCGTGGAGCTTCTTGCTTTTCAATTACAGCTGTTCATTTCATATAAGGAAAGTGGAAAAACACAGGAGGAATATAAACTCTGTTGCACAAAAAGCAGCCTAAGATAGGGCAGGCTGCCTTCCCATTTCCCTTTGTTTTTATTATAATCATTTAACTAATATTACGTATTTTATAATAGCAAGAGTATCCAGCATAGCATTCTCTAGGTCAATCAAACAATCAGAGAGATGATAGTCAATTATGGAACTAGTAAAACATGCAAAAAACATAAGTTAGGTAGGTAGTTGGATGTTTCTATTGGACATTAAATGATAAATTTTGCATGTGCATCTCATTCTCATGTGTATTTTTCAGAGAAAACAAAACAGTTGAAGAACTCAAAGAAAACAAAATGTGAAATAACACCCTGCTGCCTTTTAGTTACAGTGAAAAACTATCTCCAGTTCTTCTGAACTGAAATTAATGTTCTGTCGTTGTACTCAGGACTCAGGTGGGCAGATACACTCTCCCCACATTACTTTTAACTCATACATCTTGGTTGATTTAGAAATCATACTGTTGCTTCTAAAACTTAAAACTAACTTCTGTGTAATCACTTTGAAATTTGAGTTATTTTTGAAATTGTTTTGCCTGGACATTAGTTTTTGATCATAGTTATTTGTCCCAAGTATAAAAAGTAATATATTTTCTCACTAATCTGAAAGAGAATTGTAAAAATCACACCTTGCCTCCTTCATGATTCCTTCCTAGCCAAACTTCTATGATTAGGTGCAATGAGGAGATATAATCTGCTATTAGCCATGCAATATACTGTAATTTAAATAACCTTTCAGTGATGACTTGAACATGTAATAGGTGCAAAGCTTTATCATAGACAAGTCCTGTTCTCATATTGTCTCAGCTGGGTTATGGAGATCTCTTTAGCAAATAAAGTCAGAGATGCTGTGCATGTCCTGTCCTGTCATCATCTCTCCTGCCCTTGTTCCCCTGTCCCCTCCCTCTCTCTCTATTTTAATTCTTCCTACGTATCTGTGTATTTGTTTTTATTTCTGTAATGCTTTTTTCCTTCCTGTTTATTTCTCTCTCCCTCTTTCCCCTTTCAAAGGGGTGATCAAATATATATGAATTGTTTTTTTGCTGTGATGAGTTTCTTAAAATTATCCTTTTCCCTCTCAAACATGTAAATATTCAACAGAAGCAGCTTTTCTTGCTCAGAAAACTGAAACACACTTATTTTCTACCTAGAAGTGATTTTAATATGACATACAGCTTTTTATTCGATGTCTGTATGTTTTACTCCTTGTTTGGTTTTGTGAATGTATAGGAATAAACAATATGAAATAGTTTAACCTAATAAGAATGTTCTCCTGAATCACAAATTGGAGTCACTGGTGTCATCATTTGAAGTAGTCTCCCTGCTTGAGAGTGGTTAGAAGATTATGATTAATGCAAGTTTCTATCTCCCTTTTTACTGGCACAAAGCTACCTTTTAATTTTATTTGAAATGACTTGGTTTGAGGAAAGTTACCATACTAGTTAATGGGGAAAACCTCCCTCCATGCAAATAGGCAGCTCAAGTCTCATTGAGACTTCGGCAATTTGCAATACAAAACCTATAGAAAGATCTGCATCAGTGAGGAGATGAAAAACTTGGGGAAACCTTGTAATGATGTTGTAATTCTTCCTAAAGACATCACAAGGATGTTTTATTTCTGATAGTATCTTCAGTTCCTGTAAACAAGTGGAGGGTGAAGAACTGTTTGATGAAGCACAAGTGAATCTAAATCGACCTTGACTCTCAAAACCTGAAAATCTCACCTGAAGTTTTTGAAGTGTGAGAGTGACAGATTTTGGAGTAGATCTCTGCTAAAAGTAGAGAAGTAGGGAATATAATGGGCTTTGAGAACTAGGGTGAACAGTTTGTGAGTGGATCTATCTTTGAGGGATTAGACATGATTTGATCTGGAAGACATCAATATATGCTCAGTGTTAACAAGGAGATATTTCAACTACTTTAGCCCTCCTGGCTTACCATAGAGAAGATGTGGCCAGCTATGGTAACATCTCACTAGACCTGAAGATCCTCTCTGTTCTCTTTTTTATTTCCTCCCCTATCATGTACTGATAAATGAGGGCAATATGTGCCCCACAGCCTTTTGTAAAGCAAATATATGCATATGCATATGCAATAGACATGAAACATATCAAAAGAAAGTCACTGAAGAATCAGTTATTATTACAGGAACATGTCATGGTGGGTTTTGAGTGTCACCAGAGATTATTGTGACTGTGTTCAAGATACAAACACAATTCTGACCCCAACACAAGTGACAAATAACTACACCATTTGAAATAATACTCAGCACTCATCCTCTACTTCCATAATAGCTCAAATCAGTTACCTGATATTGAGGTATCTCCCAAGAACTGCTCAGTTCCTAGTCTTGCTGAGCACTACAAAGACTGACTAACCACTGTCAGAATTCTCTGTTATTGCTTCTCCGACTGCTTGGGGATGTGAACAATGGAGCACATGTTCGATGTTCCTATTATGTATGTCAGTGGTCAAGCTTATCATCAACTTTGTAGGTAACACCTCTTCTCCTAGTAGGTAAAGTACACTTGACACTTGCAGAAGGAGAACTTAGGCAAAGATACAGAAGTTCAGGACTTCTGAAACATGTATTTCCAGGTCATTTTTCAAACAGGTGGACCGATCACACAATAGGCATCTAGAGGGACAAATGAGTACTTCTGCTCATGGGGTGTACCCATAGCCTTTCTCACCCCAAGAATGGGCAAAACACAATTCTCCTTGGTTAAGCAGCCCTTTTGATTCCACTAGATTCCCTTATTTGAGCTGATCAAGAGCACGTGGAGGGTAATTACTGAGAGACGGTACTTCTTGCCTCATGGGACAGGGATGAGGTACAGGAGTGTACGGTGTTTCCAGGTGGATTAAACATTATGTCTGAATGTGGATGAGGATCACAGGACCCTTATCATGTTAGACATGAGAAAAAAAAAATATCTACCCAACAGGACCTTATTTTGGTAGAAGAAAACAGAAATCTACTCAGTGAGGGTAGCCTGAAGGGAAAGAGGGGATTTGATAAACAATTCTGAGGTTACTACATGAGGAAGAGAATGCTGTGTGATGCAGGAGAAGCTGACGGGTGGGGTAGGGAGTGGATGGAGGGGGTGTGTGTAGCTTCAAAGGGAAACATTTAGCGGCAGAGAAGGGAAACCAGATGAGAAACCATGCAGTCTGTAGGTCTGTTTGTATCTTTTGCAGAATGGTTGTTTTCCCTTTAGCTATTGTTTCTTGTCATCTGCCACAGTCTGTCTGGTCCAACTAACTCACAATTTTATAAAATATCCCAGTTAATTATCAAGTTAATTTTCTTTTTGAAAATGGCTCTATGATTCCTTGGAAAATAGTCTAATCTCAAAAAGCTCTCATACTCAGCTCTGACTTTGATTTAACTTGAAGAGTGCACAAACAAGTCCAAAGGATATCAAGTGAAGTGTTAAGATTTTGCATTTGGAAGCATACTACATAGAGATTATTTAATCCGTAAGATTATCCAGTTCTACTTTTTTTATTAGAGAATATTTGAACTAGAGATGAAAAATAAGCATATGGTTGATGAGATTCAGCCAATTGGCATAATCATAGTGCATGAAAACTTTCTGAGAGACATAGAAAGTATACAGTGTCAGATCTGTTGGGCCAGATCAGATTAGCTCAGGACTTGATTATCTTGCATATCAACAGCTGACCATTCCCACAATGGAGGGAGGATGAGAAGGTCTCAGAGCTGACCTAACAAATGGGAAAGGAGCAGTTGGATCTACATTTTGTAACTCACTGGAAATAGCCCAGATGAAGCCCTAGGACAGAAGAATACAGCGAACGGAGAAAATGCAATCCACCTCATCTAAAGCTCTCTATAATTGTAACTCAGTTAAGTAATATGTAAAGAATATGTTTTTAATGAGCTGAGGAGCGACTTGAGTGTCATGGAGAAATATCCTATTACAGTGATTAAGTGATTATAGGAAAAAAAAACCCCAAACCCAAACAAATCCAAACCACATACAATTAGCTTTCTAAAGTTAGTCTGCAGACAACATTTCCCCCTGTCCCAGGCTCATGCAAGACACATACAGACGGTCCTGACTCACAGCTAAGACATCTGTTGAAACAGTGAAGACCTAAACCTTAACGCTCCAGTGTAAAAGGGAACAGCGATCGCATGTCCCTGCTTAGCAAAGGTCCCATGGCTGCTGCACTGATTGTTTAGCAGGATGATTTCCTAACCCAGGAGAGGGCACTCTGCGCTGCCCGCAGCCTTCGGCTCCTTCCCAAGGGCTGCCAGAGGATGCACAGCTACCAGGTAGAAAGAACATTGTCAAGCCAGGGAAAAGTGTTACTTTTTGTCTCCTATTCAAAACTAATCAGGAGCCGTAGAATAGATTTAAATTTACAGTGTTATTATTTCTGTCCATTTGAAATCTGTTTTCTCTTTGAATTGGATTCAGTATTTCACTAAGAATATTACTTGAAACTACAGTAGGGTTTAAGACTGGCAGTTTAGATAGGATTATAGATACCCTGAATCAACTGCAGGATTTCAAGCAGGGAATCTGCAGACTTGTTCTTTGAGATCTAACCCAGGCAGTTCAGGTCTGTGAGGCTCTTTTCCCAAATTAAGCCTGAAGAGATATTCAGACCAGCACTTGTCTCATGGCTCTGGTCCTGGTTCTGTCTTTAGAGCAGACTCAAGCTCTGTTCAGGTCTGTGAGGCTCTTTTCCCAAATTAAGCCTGAAGAGATATTCAGACCAGCACTTGTCTCATGGCTCTGGTCCTGGTTCTGTCTTTAGAGCAGACTCAAGCTCTGTTCAGGTCTGTGAGGCTCTTTTCCCAAATTAAGCCTGAAGAGATATTCAGACCAGCACTTGTCTCATGGCTCTGGTCCTGGTTCTGTCTTTAGAGCAGACTCAAGCTCTGGTAAAGGAGACATAAGACCTATTACTGAAGGATCAGAGCCTTATGTCTGCTACTGTATGTTGATTTTCAGAAATCCATTCATGAATTGCCTTTTAGGGGAAAAAAAAAAAAAATCATAATCCTCATTAATAATCATCAAGCTGTAAATGAAGCTTGACAATAAAATTCGATTTAAAAGGGAGAAAAGTTGTACTTCATTTTCTCACAGCAATTTTAAAGTCAATATACTTCAGCTAGTTACCTAAAGCCACTAGTTATCTATATGAAAAGAGTAACTAAATTATAGGCATTTCTTTATTCCACCATAAATTGACATGTTCTAACAAGACAGTTTGTTTACTTTTATGGCTCAAAAGCCCCGAAGTCTTTACTGTCTGCTTCTCCACTTGTCTTAACTGTTTGATTAAGCACTGTGAGAATTGTCAGTATTGATAAACTTCTTTCCAGTACATTAAGCACTCTAATCCTTTACATTCCTACTCTATCTCCATTGCTAAGTCAGTCCTTAGCACTTGATTTTAGGCCAACATTTGCATTAGAAACACTCTATTAATAAAAATTACTGCAGTAGCAGGAAACAAACTGTTTTTTGTATCTGAAGAATTCTGACAGAAGCAGTATGTGGAAGGCTCTGCTTCTCCATCTGTAATCACAGGAATTAAGGATCTATCTAGTGAGCTAATTAAAAGGGTTAGCAAAACTCAGCACTTCTTTTCTAGTTTTCTAGCAATCTTATTTTTGATGAGCAGCGATGCAATTTATGCTTCCTTCAGGATCTTGAATGACACAGGAGTATTTTGGTGCCTCTCTGGTATTTTGGATCAGACTGTGTGGCAGTTTAATAGATGGCATTTCAAATCAGGAACTTCAGAACTCGGTATGAACTCTGTCAATTCTGGGCACCGTCAGGATCAGCCTTTTGTTCTTTGGGTTTTTTTTTTTGTTGTTGTTGTTGGGTTGGTTTTGTTGTTTGTTTGTTTTTCTGAATTCCTTTCATCACATTGCCTGACCATTGAAATTTGTGCCTCACCTTCAGAATGTGTCAAGATTTATTATTCAAAGCACAAGGTAATTTAGAATGTAATGTTGCAGCAATTGGCTAGGTTTCACTTTATTTCCTTTTTCACAGTCTCACAGTATCACCAAGATTGGAAGAGACCTCACATATCAACAAGTCCAAGCTGTTACCACAGAGCTCAAGGCTAGACCATGGCACCAAGTGCCACGTCCAGTCCTGCCTTGAACAGCTCCAGGGACGGCGACTCCACCACCTCCCTGGGCAGCCCATTCCAGTAGCCAATGACTCTCTCAGTGAAGAACTTTCTCCTCACCTCAAGCCTAAATTTCCCCTGGCGCAGCTTGAGGCTGTGTCCTCTTGTTCTGGTGCTGGCTGCCTGAGAGAAGAGAGCAACCTCCTCCTGGCTACAACCACCCCTCAGGTAGTTGTAGACAGCAATAAGGTCTGCCCTGAGCCTCCTCTTCTCCAGGCTAAACAATCCCAGCTCCCTCAGCCTCTCCTCGTAGGGCTGTGCTCGAGGCCTCTCCCCAGCCTCGTTGCCCTTCTCTGGACACGCTCAAGCATCTCAATGTCCCTCTTAAACTGGGGGGCCCAGAACTGGACACAGTACTCGAGGTGTGGTCTAACCAGTGCAGAGTACAGGGGCAGAATGACCTCCCTGTTCCTGCTGGCCACACCATTCCTGATGCAGGCCAGGATGCCAGTGGCTCTCTTGGCCACCTGGGCACACTGCTGGCTCATGTTCAGGCGGGTATCGATCAGCACCCCCAGATCCCTTTCTGTTTGGCTGCTCTCCAGCCACTCCGACCCCAGCCTGTAGCTCTGCATAGCTCTTTGTTTTTCACTTGGGTGAATTCTGGGGACAGAGCACACTCCAGGGAGCAGGGACATGCTGTAAATTCTGCACATTTGTATCAGGATTATGCAAACATAGCTAAGTTTCAAATTGGTTTCCCTACATATAGTCAGCTAGACTGGTGTGTTAGCTACACAGCGTTTATGAATGCCTTTTCAAATTCAGATGCCCCTAATTTCATCAGAATCAGGAATTCTTATTGTTGTTTTCCTCTGGCCATACCTATGTGAAACAGCATAGTTGTATTTACCTCATTAGCGCTTCACAGAACTCAACCAGCCAAGGGTTTGCCTGCACATCTCTAGAATACTGGCAGAAAACTTTCATATCTCTTCTGCATTTTGAAAATCTCAGAATTAAGAAGGTTGGAAAAGACCTTTCCATCAAGTCCAATCTATTAACCCAACACCATCTAATCAACTAAACCCTGACACTAAGCGCCACATCCAAGTTTTTTTTAAGCCCTTCCAGGGACTATGACTCCACCATCCCAATGATCAGTCCCTCTTTCCATGAAGAATTTTGCAGATATGAAACTTCTGTAAACTCAGACAGGTAAAAAAAAGAAAGATATTTCAACACTAGTATCATCATAGGGAATATATTCACACAAGCTTCATGTGTCTTTACATTGTCACTGTTACAGTACCATTTCTAAACGAGATCATAGAATCATAGAATGGTTTAGGTTGGAAGGGACCTCAAGGATCATCCAGCTCCAACCCCCTGCCATAGGCAGGGACACCTCCCACTAGAGCAGGTTGCTCAAGGCCTCATCCAGCCTGGCCTTAAACACCTCCAGGGAGGAAGCATCCACAACCTCCCTGGGCAACCTGTGCCAGTGTCTCACCACCCTCACTGTAAAGAACTTCCTCCTAACATCCAGTCTAAATCTCCCCTCTTCCAGCTTAAACCCATTCCCCCTCGTCCTGACATTACCAGACCTTGTCAATAGTCCCTCCCCAGCCTTCCTGTAGGCTCCCTTCAGATACTGGAAAGCCACTCTAAGGTCTCCTCGAAGCCTTCTCTTCTCCAGGCTGCAGAGCCCCAACTCTCTCAGCCTGTCCTCATAGCAGAGCTGCTGCAGCCCTCTGATCATCTTCGTGGCTCTCCTCTGGACCCGCTCCAGCAGTTCCATGTCCTTCTTGTGTTGGGGGCTCCAGAACTGCACACAGTACTCCAGGTGGGGTCTGAGGAGAGCAGAGTAAAGGGGGAGAATCCCCTCCCTTGCCCTGCTGGCCACACTGCTCTTGCTGCAGCCCAGCACAGGGTTGCTGTCTGGGCTGCATGTGCACACTGCCGGCTCATGTTGAGCTTTTTGTCGACCCAGACCCCCAGGTCCTTCTCCTCAGGGCTGCTCTCAGCCATTCACCACCCAGCCTGTATCTGTGCCTGGGATTGCACCGACCCAGGTGCAGAACCTTACACTTGGCCTTGTTAAACGTCATGAGGTTGGCCTGGGCCCACCTCTCCAGCCTGTCCAGGTCCCTCTGGATGGCATCCCTGCCCTCCAGCAAGTCAGCTGTGCCACACAGCTTGGTGTCATCTGCAAACTTGCTGAGGGTGCACTCAATTCCTCTGTCCATATCACTGACAAAGATGTTAAAGAGCACTGGTCCCAGCACTGACCCCTGAGGAACACCACTTGGCACCGGTCGCCAGGTGGACATTGTGCCAAAAATCATGCTTACATAATCACAACTGTTACTGTACCAACACTATTTCTAAGTGAGATCCTGCTTATATGTTGCTCATCAAAGGCTGTCCACAACTCTGCATGTTTCCCTCTGCACAAGATGATTTGGGAATGCCACACGCAACACAGAAAGAATAACTGTGGTTAGCCAGGGTAAAAGGTACCAACACCGGGTCCTAACACTGTAATCTTTACACAGATGTTGTTTCCAGGGACAGCAGAAGGTATTTTGCCTGAGTAAAAGCAGGAGGATCAGACTCCAGAGTGCAATTTTATATGAAAATTATGTGGATGAGATACCTCTATCAGGGTTATTTAAAATAAAATGGGAGGACTGCTTTCCCCCCCCGCCCCCTGCACTGTTAATAAGAAAAATATGCTAGAATAGAAGGTAATTGCAATAAGGTATGCCCTCATTTTTCTCAATTTTGCCCAGTTTTCTTTGATATGATTATGGATGTCACAGATAAATGGCATTTCTTCAGGCTGGATTTATTAATTTTTGAGATGTACATCCTCCTAGTACATATGTAAGAACTGACCACTTATACACAGGGGAGGAGAAAGGGTAGAGAGACATACAGAAAACAGGAGCAGCAAAGAACATTGTGTCTGCAGCATTCTTCATAAATAACATAAATCACATGGAATTGCCAGAGATTATTTTAATGGCTCAACCCTTATGCTGTTATGGTAATTACAGAGAGAGTTTTAAAATGCTCCACCACAGAAATTATGCATTGAAACAGTAAAATTTTGTAATGAATTTCAATTGTCATTCAAAATTCTTTATGAGAACTTTGGGGATTAATAGTTTCAGTACTTTTCCCCTTCTGGGAAACTACAAATGGTGTTTAAAAAAAAATAGCAGAAAGCATGCAGGGGGTTTAAAAATGATGCAACTTTTACTGATTTCAGTGAAACGGTGCTGATTTATCCCAAATGAATTCTTGACTCATCTTTTCTGTATGTGGGAGAAAAGTACCTCAGGATGAAAAGCTCCTGGACAGTCAGGGACACACTTTAGAAAGGTGAAGTCCATTTAAGTCCCCCATTTACCTTCTGGGTTAGACAATCAGTTAAGGCTACATGTGTCCAGAATTTCTCAGTTCTTTACTTGTGGAAATTCTGGCCAGGAGTGTCTCTGATTTCTGCACATACAGCAGTTAGGTTAGAAGGGCAGCAGCTACCCCAGGAAGTGTAATGTGCATGCTATGTTTTGTGCCTGGGTACTGATTTCTCTCCAGGGAGTCATGGACATATTTTTGGCAGCCCTGGTGATTCATAATCTCAGATGGCCAGCACCAGAACAAGAGGACACAGCCTCAGGCTGCGCCAGGGGAAATTTAGGCTCGAGGTGAGGAGAAAGTTCNAATCTTGCCTTCAACAGCCCCAGGGACAGCGACTCCACCACCTCCCTGGGCAGCCCATTCCAGTGTCCAATGACTCTCTCAGTGAAGAACTTTCTCCTCACCTCGGTGGAGTCGCCATCCCTGGAGCTGTTGAAGGCAGGATTGGATGTGGCACTTGGTGCCATGGTCTAGCCCTGAGCTCTGTGGTAACGGCTTGGACTTGATGATCTGTGAGGTCTCTTCCAACCCTGATGATACTGTGAGACTGTGATAATAACATTGTAAGTTTTCTGCTTCAGAGTGAGGTACTGAGCAACAGGTTTTCAGAAGTATTTTGACCTTCTTATCTTTTGCAGCACTAGAAATGTAGAATTAGTGACCACTGCCTGTGTTTTTGCCCCAAAGTAGCTGCTCCATCTTGTCCTCACCACATTCAACACCAAAGGTAAAACCCAATTTATTTTTCCCCATTCATTAGTAACTAACTGCAATGTATCCTATTAATTTTGACATTAAAAAAAAATCATTGCTATGTATCAAAGAGAGATGGATTCTGTCTCTGGAGAGATGAATACACAGAAATACTGTCTGCTTCTAGAGCAAGAGGGCTGGAATGCAAGGTGCTCTCTGTGAGAGGTCTGACTGGAGGTATAGATTTTCCACAGGTGAGAAACTATCACGGCGTTGCCTTAGAGTTGGTACCTTCTAGTTCTCTATATTCACATTGTAGCTTAATGAGCACTTGCTGCCTCTTACAGACAGTCCCCAAGATAATTGTTCATATGAGAAAAAGCTGTTCTTTCTCTAAGAGGAATCTTCTATCTCTCTCTAAAGCAGTACTTAAAGAGAGATTAGAGGGAAGCCCTCAAAAGCTGCTAATCAGATGTAAACAAAACCACCAGGGTACTTTATGCACACGAAAATAATGATACAAGAGTTTCCCGAGTATGATAACATCACTCCTTGTATCATACTAAATTAATAACATCTCTCAAGCACCTGCCTAAACCAGAAGTCTTTCCAAGAGACTAAGCATAACATCTCTCATTAAATCAGCATTCAGAGGGCTAACTAGCAGATGCTGCTGACATGAACCCAAATGTAATCTCTTTAACCTTGTCCTGTGGGGAGCAGACAAGTCATGACCGAGTAATTCCAGCTAAATTAGATTTTATGTGTAAGTGTATAATCTAAATTAAATTTGATTGAAATGATTCACTGATTTGTGTTTGCTTTTAAAGGTCCTAATCTAGTCAAGGTGACCAGTTTTCAGTAATCTCTGTAATCAGATAAATCTATTTTCACATGTTTAGATCAATATTATTTTTTTAATCCAGCAGAATTTTCTATACTAATTATATTTCTTTTAAATATCCATGGATGGATTAGGTATTTTCTATTCAAACAGAGGCTTGCTGTAATTCAGTTCTCACCATATTAAATGAAGAAAACAGTGAAATCTTAACTGTGGTGACTATAAAGATAGGTGATGTAAAAGATAAAAAAAAGCTATCTGCAGGGAGAGGATCAACAGGACACCAGACTGTAAGAGAGGTGAATCAGAACGGGCTAGAGGAAAGATTTTTTTCTGTTTTCCCATTTCCCAAACCCGGTGCAGTGGGAAGCTTTGCTCAGCAGAGGCTTACTACAGCAATAGGAGTGGAATTCTGCAGCTGCCTGTTTGTATAGTGATAAATTTCCTGGACTTAACCCCTTCACATCCTCTTCCCCTACTGGGAATTAATGCAAGTGGCATGAATCCTGTTCACTGACTTTATTATATTTTAAAATCTTAATTGAATACTGCTAGTACTGGTTAGTGACTGTAGTCTTGACACTAATTGCAGTCTGCAATTAGCAAACAACATATAAGGTACTAATTAAAACTTATTAAATTAACATGACAATTTTATTTTATATCTAAAGACAGGGGTTGCTGTGTGTTGAATGTAACAGCCTTAATTTTAATGGGAAGAAAATCATGAACTCTATAATGTTTTATAGCAATCTGCTGTTACTGCTTTTTCAGATATCATTTCCATAGTATATTTGACCCCACCTGGAGTACTGCATCCAGCTCTGGAGCCTCTATTACAAGAGGGATGTGGAGATGCTGGAGCGTGTCCAGAGAAGGGCCAGGAGGATGCTCAGAGGGCTGGAGCAGCTCTGCTGTGAGGACAGACTGAAAGAGTTGGGGCTGTTCAGTCTAGAGAAGAGAAGGCTTCCAGGTGACCTTATTGTGGCCTTTCAGTATCAGAAGGGGGCCTACAAAAAAGCTGGGGAGGGACTTTTTAGGATATCAGATAGTGACAGGACTGGGGGGAATGGAGCAAAGCTGGAAGTGGGGAGAGTCAGAGTGGAGGTGGGGAGGAAGCTGTTCAGCATGAGAGTGGTAAGAAGCTGGAATGGGTTGCCCAGGGAGGTGGTTGAGGCCTCATCCCTGGAGGTGTTTAAGGCCAGGCTGGCTGAGGCTGTGGTCAGTCTGATGTAGGGTAGGGTGTCCCTGCCCGTGGCAGGGGGGTTGGAACTAGATGATCCCTGTGGTCCCTTCCAACCCTGACTGATTCTGTGATTCTGTGATTCCATAGTTTGAAGGCCCTGCTGCACATCAGCAGTTCCACAGTGAACAGGACTTATTAGAAGGTTACAGATCCTCAGAGATGTTAAAAGATCTGAACAATGACTGATTATGCTGATGTGAAAAGGCTTGAAGTTGCAAAAGGAAATGAAGTTGCGTTATCAGTGATGCTACCCAAGTGATGCTGCTGTATAGCCTTCGTGTTCTATTTTGAGTTAGGCACTTACTAAACTGTTAGCTACTCCAGGTAGTTATGGCAGAATATTGGAACAAATTAAAGGGAATGAGGTGCTCAGTGTTCACTTGTCATTTCATTCCTTTAGGCTGCTGAGACTATTTCCCTACTCTTAATTAACTCAACTACAACTCTTTGCTCATTTTTCCTTATCACCTCAACAGACCCTGTATAGACCAGATAGCTCACTAAGCCTGTTCCTTGCCTATGAAGCAAATGCCTTTAGCTCATGTTTAATTTTAAGTGTGGGAATATCTTCACAGGTATAGATAGGATTATTCACAGACTTAAAACTCAGCATGAGTTTCTGCACTTTCCTAGAGTGGACCAGAGGAAAGCTTCCCTCTTCCTCAAAGCTTCTCTGTAGTGCTCATCAAGTTGTTTAATGTGTTCTCTCTCCAGATAACTGCTCTGGAGAATAGAATATAAAGAGAATAAAGAGAATAAAAGCATCAGTCAGTAAACACTCCCTTCTTTACACTCTCCACTGGAGACAAAGAAATGCATCTTCAGCATTCACACCAGTTCTGAGCCAAGGGTTTTCTTTCTCCTTCTAGTTTTTGTTGAGTGACAGAACAGAAAACAACAAAAATTGTTTCCCTTCTCTAGCAGATCACTCCTCAGTTTGTTCTTAGCATAACCAAAAGAAAAGCTCACCACACTGCACTGATATGCTTTGTGTTTTTTCTCTAACTACAAATGTATCAAAACCTTTTGATGAAATCTGAAAATAAGAAGTACATGGATTTATTTTTTTTCCTGACACAACACTGGTGTGTGGATTCCAAAGATCCATCATTCAAAACAACCAGAACATGAGTAGAGTAGAAGGAAATTGAAACTATTCCGTTTATAAACCTCTGTGCCTTCTACCTACATTTTTATTCTGCATGGAGCATTCCATATTGGCTTATCAAGTAGCCAGGTTTATTCTGCTTGCAACTTCTAATGCCTTTTGTTGTTGTTGGACCTTGGGGCAGTTATCCTCCTTTTCAACTAAAGTAACAGGGCTACGTCATAGCAAAACTCTTAACTGCATACTAAATTTTGCATACATCAGCAAGCCCCTAAATCAGTGAGTGGAACTTAATCAAACATGAGTGAAGTCACACGAGCAGTTCTACTCTTGAAGGTGAGATAGAAAAGCTCTTTAGTGAGGAAACAACATCAGATGAGTGTTGTTTCAAGAAAGCTTTCAATATCCCTTCAACCACATTCTCTTCCTCTCTATTTTGTATATGACACCTGGCTTCTTCACTGGATCTTGAGTAACTGCCCCAAAACAACAGTAAAGATGAACCTGTAGCTCCTAAAAGGCAAGCATGGGCCAGACTAATGATGTCACATTCATTCACATGAAAACTGCAATTATTTGTTCGAGGAGTTTGAGGCCAGAGAAGTTGAGTCTTCTGCAGAATTGTATTAAAAAAAAAAAAGTTACTAGTTATTGTTACTATAAAGAATAGCTCTTTATTTCTCACATCTAAAAGATTGAACCCTTCACTATGATTAATAAAGTCTGGTTGTTATCTACCTTTGTCATAAAAAAATGATATACAAAAGAGACAACCTGAAAAAAAAAAACCACAAAAGCAAAATGCTAGCATGAACGTTTGTACTGACATTGCTAATTAAAAGGCTGAACTTATTAGTCTTTAAGTAGCAAAAAAAAAGAGAGAAACAAACAAGTATAATTTGCCAGATTAATTTTATGTTCTGTTCTATTTAATCAAACCATACCTATAGTGAAAATGATAAATCTGAGTTGTCAGACTATGGATGATAAGAAAGATAAAGGTCATATATTTTAATGTCAGAGAAGGTCTTATTAAAGGAACCCTAATTACATTAGGTATCCATGAAACATTAATTAAATACTGTCTGAAATAATTAGGTCCAAGTTACTGATGATTTAATTAAACTTAGGTTTTTATTTTATAAGAAAACTACAGGTCTGGTATCAGTCTGTTGGCAGGATAATTGATAATGTGTCAGAAGAGCAAAATAGTAACCTTGACCAGCTACATGGGAAGGACGCCACGGTGAGCAGGTTGTCCTGCTTGCCACACCTGATGGGGATGAAAACACATGGGGTGCTTAATTCATTTGCAAGGGGGCAGAATTCAGAGGAAAGAGAGAGACAAGTTTCAGCTCACGTTCTGAACTTGTGCAAACTGTCATAGCGTATCGTGTAGTAGTTCCTGATCTCCTAGTGCTGCTGAGATTCCTTGGCAATTTCGGTGAGGATCCTTTGCCCTATCAAGTAGTGGGACTTCTACAACATAAGGCAGATGCACACCTAAAAACCTGGGTTTACACGTTTACCATGTGCCCTCCAAGTTGCAAACTCTTCTCTGTTTCCCCTCTTAAAAGGTGTGATGGTTTAGGTGTCCCCAGTCCCCCCCCCACTTTAGAAATCACCCGGACTAGACTCAGCTGGCTCTGGAAATATGAATGAAGCTTATATTCACAGCTGGCACAGTGTACAAGCAGATATTTACAGCATATACAGATATATACAGAAATATACAAGGTAAAAAGGTAATACAGAAACACAACTCCCCTCCCAGAAACCTGAGTCCCCAGGAGGGGCTCTCAACCACCCTTTCACCTTCCCCCTACCCCTCTCAACCTTACCCCAGTCCCAAGGAAGAATGGAGGTTCGACCAGGGGGATTAAGAAGCAAGGTGGATCAGCCAAAGCAAATGGAAGGTGAGGTTAGAGAGTAAGATGGAGTTCAGCCAGCAGCCCCAGAGAGCAAAACGGAGAGCCAAGAGCAAAGTGACTTTATCTATGTTTTGCTTTTATTCTAATAGACCTCAGCAAGGCTATGAGGGAAGTCGACATCACCATTGCTTTCATTTCACAGCCTATGATCTAGCCCTTCTCACCAAAACATTCTAGCTAGCTTCAAACTAGCACAAAAGGGAAAATGATTGCATAAACAAGATAATGTCTTCTGTGCATATAGCAGATCCTGCCATTTTCATGGATATAGCAGATAAATAGAGTATGACTGCGCACAGATCAGCTGGCAGTGTGCTTATACCTGATTATCAGATCAAGGGAAATATTTCATGAGTGAAATATCATCCCCTACTTAAAGCAGTCTCAGAAGATGTGTGGGAATCACAGTATCACAGTACCACAGTATCACCAATGTTGGAAGAGACCTCACAGATCATCAAGTCCAACCCTTCACCACAGAGCTCAAGGCTAGACCATGGCACCAAGTGCCACGTCCAACCTTGTCTTGAACAGACCCAGGGACGGCGACTCCACCACCTCCCTGGGCAGCCCATTCCAGTGTCCAATGACTCTCTCAGTGAAGAATTTTCTCCTCACCTCGAGCCTAAATTTCCCCCGGTGCAGCCTGAGGCTGTGTCCTCTCGTTCTGGCGCTGGCCACCTGAGAGAAGAGAGCAACCTCCTCCTGGCTACAACCACCCCTCAGGTAGTTTTAGACAGCAATAAGGTCTGCCCTGAGCCTCCTCTTCTCCAGGCTAAACAATCCCAGCTCCCTCAGCCTCTCCTCGTAGGGCTGTGCTCGAGGCCTCTCACCAGCCTTGTCGCCCTTCTCTGGATACACTCAAGCATCTCAATGTCCCTCTTAAAATGGGGGGCCCAGAACTGAACACAGTACTCAAGGTGTGAATATCTCAGAGAAAAAAAAAAAAGTACTGAAAAGGTAAGAAATGTGTATGAGAAGGTTGTATATGGAGAGAGCAATGAAGGTATTTTGAGGTAAAAGAGCCTTTCCCTGTCTGCATCATGGCTGGCAACACAGAGCACATGGCGTTACAGAGATCGACTCTGTGTCTGGACTCTGGGCACCTTCTCCATTTCACCAAACTGACTGGCTGATCTCAGACAAGTAAAATTCACACATCAGTTTCTCCTCATGTGAAATGAAAAGAAACATCTTTATTTGCCTCATAATTATAAGGAGTACTATCTAATGCCTGCAAGCAATCTTCCTACAGATAACTACTATTAAAATGCAACGTATTGAGAGTTCTAAGACTCAGAGGCAGTCTCATGCCTGCAGTGAAGAGCCAGATTTCTTTAAGATCAACAGTAACCAAGGGTTACACAAACAGTCCAACAACATCCACACAGACAGTTAAACATTTTCCTTTCTCCATATAGACAGTGCCTAATCAAGAAAAACGTTCTCTTATATTGTCTGGAGAATGAACACAGGTCTCATGTAGGCTTCTAGATAAAGAGAATGGGAAAATCTACTCGGAATTAAAACTTCAATGTAGTTAAAACTTGCAAAACTGTCCACAGAGACTTTTTATTTTTGAAAGAAAATGGTCACCAAGCAGCAATAAAATATGAATATGTTTTAATAATATTTTAATATGAAAATATTTTTTTAAATGAAAAAAAAAAATCCAAACCAACCCAGACTGGAAACTTTTTGTAGTTTATGTTGTACAGAGTAAAGCAGATTCAACAAAGGAACACCTTACTTACCCTCTTGGTCAAGCTCTGTGAGTCCACTGAAACCAATAAATTATTAAAGGACTCATTATTTCTCCATGGAAAAATAATACATACTTAAAAATCTTCAAAGTCATCACAACTATCATTGGCAGGATGTCTGTTTTACTTTTAAATGTGGTTTTTTTCTTACCACAACCATCATTATGACACCTAAAACGTACCTGCATTTCACAAGAGATACATGAATAATTCCAAACTGCTAAGGAAATGCTAAGATTAATTTAGTAATTAGTCAATCTCTTAATTAGACCCAGCAAGGCAACTCTACAGTAAAACAACTGACTTGTCAGCTGGACACTTTCAGAACGATGGAGTGTTTTATATATCATGCATGAAAAACATGACACTGTACCTTTCTCTTTGAGGCTGTTTTCACTTCTTCCTCAAGGTATTCATAAAACTTTTCTCTTAGGCTTTTTTGGTCTTGAATCTGCTTTCATTAAAGGTAAACACTGAAATAGAAAGAAAGGCTGTTTTTAAAATCAAATGAAATTTGTTTGCTTTTAAAGAAAGCTTTCTTCAAGTCATTCAGAAGACAAAAAAGCAGAAGTTAAAGTTTGATTTGCTCTCTCTGCCTGTTATCAGTTGCTATTTGTACTGTAAAACAGTCCTGCACTTTACTCTGCCTGATTCCTTGTGCCATCACTGTAAGCTGTCTGTACAAACATCTTTAACTCCTTCAGGTGAAAGTGAAATTGTATTATGAAGTTTTTAATGGAATCCTCTGACAGACACAGTAATCAGGATAATAATGACATGGATTAACATCTCTATAATGTTTCAAAACTACTCAAACTACAAACATGCCAGGCACCCACGTACAATGTAGAAAGTAGACATTTGTTATTAATACATTGTTTTAAACAAAAAATCTATTGTCATTGTTCAGTATTGGAGTTTGTTTAAAAATTATTTTTATTCTTAAAGTTTTAATTTTGACACCAAACTCATTCTTGCATTTGAGAGGAATGTACATCTCTAATTAAAGACTGCTTCACGTATCTGCCAAAGAGATTGGAATCTCTTAATCTATGCATTATATGCTGCTGTCTTTTTCTTGTGCACAAGTACAACATCAGTACTGTAAAATGTTTGATGATTGTTTGTCTGCAGTGTATAGACAAAGCACTGAAAAGAGTCCAGGATCTGTGACAAAGAGACAAACAGATAAACTAATGGGAAACTGATAATACAGTGTCGAACAAGACACCATTCACTACCCAGATATTTTACTCCACATCTAAGTTTTATGTTGTTTGGCTTTTAATGCCAGTCTTACACTTTCTGGAGGTATGTAAGTTTTTTTTTCTCATACTTAGCAGCATCAATTTGCTCCATGACTGCTGCTGCTCAGATCCCCAGTTAGAATCGGGACTGTCTTAATCCTTATTGACATTTGCTGCCTTTGCCTTTACTTTTTCTTACTGTAAAAACCTAAAATATTTAAGTAGAGATTAAATTACATGCTGCAGACTTTCTTTTTTACATACAAGATGATGGGCTAGATGCTGCTTTCCTGATCCAGGCAAAATGCAGGCTGCAATGGAATCTCTGCTTCAGTTTTGCCTACAGAACTCAGTACAGTACTGTCTCTTCATATATTTGTCAAATCATTTAGGAAAATGATCTCAGGTGAATCCTTTTCAAAGTGACATGAACAGGCTACTTATGAGATGGAGAATGGAAGGAAAGCAACTGCTCGTGTTTTACCTGTTTTGCAACATGTTAACTGAAATGAATGAATAAACTGCATATTGTTGGGGGAATCCTTAGATTTCCTGAAAAGGATGTTTAGAAAATTAGCTTCCACTCACAGACACTTTGGTGGCTGCGTTTCTGTAAGGTCAGTTGAAGTTATCCCACAGGCAAAATTAAATTGTATCAGGCTATGAAAGCTGATAACCAGCTTAAAAACAAACAAATAACAATTCAGAGATGCTTTCAACAGTATTAGTGCTAGAAATTCTAGCCAGAAACAAGCTTGCATATTGGCAGCGGTATTGGCAACATACACTGTTACTTGAAACCGCTAAAGCTGTGCATGCATTTAAAACATTTCCCCCCAGATATTTTAAACTATTGCTGTTAGACTTTACAAGCAATGCAGATCCAGTAAGAATTTCTTTATGTGAGCAAAGATGTTGTGCTAGAGATGTTTCAGGGCACAACTATACACAAAACTGTAAAAGTCTGCAAAACAACCTAGCAGAAGCAGATCTACAATTAACAAATTTGATAAGGCAGTTGCTGGATCTTTGCTGATTTCCATGTTACAAGCACTTACCTGATGTCTTGTGCAATATGCTATAAAGATATTTCCAACAAGATTTTGGCAAATGAATTGTGTGGCTGAAATGTAATAACGAAGGTAGAAATTTGTCCTGTTATCAGTCACACACACTCAAGCAGAAACCCAGTGCAGCACAGTAAATAGAACTATAAGCTCTGGGATCTTCTCATTCAACCAAGATTGCTTCATACAAAAGTTGACAATACACTACTGAAAGCCATTGTTGATATTCAACATTTTTTAAATAGCTGAACAGAATAGACAATAAGGCACGAAGGAAAACTTGGATAGGAGGCTGGCCTGGAGCCTGGGTTCAGAAAGGGAAAAAAAAAAGAGTGTTTAAAAAAGACTATAAATATGTGAGTCTCATTTATTTAATTGTCCTCTGTGTGTTGATTAATTGATCTTTACCATGCTGAAATTTCACAAGTTTTAAAGGAAGAATAAAATATGAACTTTTGGGGGTTTCCACTTCTTAAAGCTTAGGTACAGCTTAAAATGTTGGCACTGAAAGATGTGTACTTTTGTGGTTCATATACACCATTCGTTGAAGTAACCGCTGAAAGATCCTCCCATTCATTGTCAGAGCCATCTGCCTGGGCTGAAGAGGTTACAAATTTCAGTCCTCATATCAGAAAAAAAATACTCATATGAAATATTTTGTTTTAAAGTTGTGAAAAATCAAGTATTTTTATTTCCTGTTATTATCTCCTACCCCTCTCTTTCCTCATTTAAGAAAGATCAGAGGGCTATATCGATCACAGCCCTTGGAGAAGTGCACATCTCCGATACTGGCATCTTTTATCAACTGTATTGTCCAAGGTTTGAGTGCAAATAGGGTAAAATTCTACCTTGCAGAACTCTGGAAAACTGAATCTGTTTTCTACTGACATACCTGAGGCACCTTGTGTAGATCATATTGAAACCATTATGGTTAGCAGCTACCAAAGGAAGGGTTCAAACAATTCTATTTATTGATAATCAAGACATGTCAGTAAAGGCTTCTCTTTCACTCTGTGGCTCACAAATATGATTGTCTTCTGATCTGCTGTGGATTTCCTGGCATTCTACTTCATGCTATACTCAGTACTCATTTCTCCATGTTCTTTTTTTAAATAAAGAACACTATCCAAATTATTTCAAACCAGACCCAGCAGCTGTAGTGAGTGTTGGTAGAGTAAGTCAACAGCAACTTTTTTTGTTAACTCAATTGCATCATTGACTTATTTTGAATGTAGAATGTGAAAGGTGACTGCATTTTCGTCCTGTTTTCAGCTAGCCCTATTAGATGTGTTACAAGAATTCAGGCATCATTTAGATTTCCTTGAGGAAGGATATTACTTAGTTTGTTCTGTGTTGTAACTGAGCTGCTTGTTTCAGACAATGTCCTTTTCCAGGTGTAGTTCTATTAGTCAGTTTGAATTCAACTTGAAACTAGGCTGCCTACAAATACTATGTATCCCTGCAGCAAAAGCATTTTTGCTGGTGAGACTAACACAAGAACAGCGAGGGAAGGAACTCTTGAGCAAGGAAAAGAAGGTTTGAGTACATTCTTCTAAATGACTTCTGTCTGGATCTCCCTTATATTATTTTCTCTGAAGGCAAGGACTGAAACCAGCTAATAGATACTTTGTACTCCTGCAAAGCACAAGGGGTACAGCTCTTTCAATTTATGAGTCATGTTCACAGGTCCTTCTAATAACGCCCCAGAAGACATTCCCCATTTTAGTTGTATTTGACAAATCATCCTTCCTGGCTTTCTCTAGAAGTCACCCCTGGATAGCAGAGTGGAAACACTGAATTTAATCTACTTTGTTTCAGAGTCCATTGTGTGACATCACCATAAGCCACGTTTTCTCTCATCTTGCAAACAGATGTGAATAGAAGTGGTCAATCACTTCCTCAACCACACCTAGGCAAAACACTGAGGATTACATCTACTGGGCCTCACAAGGTTGCATCTAGAAGGGTCTCAACAACTCATCTGCTAGATCCTCAGATGTTAGAATTTATGAACTAAAAAGAGATTTGATTGCATCATTTTTTTTTGGTAAAGCTAACTCATTGTAGAGAATTAAACCCTGCAAGTTGTCCATCCCACTAGGAAAGACATTTTTTAAGTTAATAAGCAAGTTCAATGCCTTCTTTTGCATCAGAGAGTAACTGAACAAGCACAGAGTATTTTGCTCTGCAACTGGCCCTCAGGTCTGAGTCACACAAAGATACATGTAGCTATTTCATTGCAATTATTTCCACTGATTTTAATTAGCTCACTGATGTCAATGGAAATGTTCATGTGTCTGATGCCAGTCTCCAGGGTTAAATCTAAACCAGACAGATATATGACATCTGTATTGAACACCACTGCCTTTCCTATGAGATTACTAAAACAACTTTCAGCAAGAAACTTAAACATCAAATATCACTACAATTGGCAAAATCTTTTTTATTTGAATGCTTTTTTTTTCTTCCTGACACCCAAAATGATTCCTTTTCCCTGATTTGAAATCTAAACAATCATATAATCTTGTCAGTTTTGTCAGGGCAGGAAATCTAAATAGCTGTGGCAAGGTGTTTTTATACTGTAGTGCTTACAAGAAAACATAGTTCTATATGCACTACAGGTTGCAATCCCAAGGGTCGTGAGAAGAAAACAGAATGTGAACCTGGGCTCTTTTTACATCTTATCCAAAGCTATGAATCACAGAGGACATTAGCTTTCAAGCAGGCAGAGGATTCCAATAAGGAAAGGAAATCCACCATCAGTTTTTCAGGTCAAGTTCTTCCTGTGTTATTACACAGGTGCTTTAGAGACCCTATCTCTTCAAAATTTGCCTGTTCTTAAAAGGATAAGAAATTCTGTTCTCAAACCCCCAGTGTTTCACCCAGTGGAATTCTAAAATTGTCAGTAATAATTCTGTAAATTATGTCTACAAGAAAATTGCAGTTTTATCCCTCTGAAGGAGAGGATTCTTTTACTACATAGCTCCCTCTTCATCTCTGAAAATCACTTACCGGGTTGCCCTTGGCAAATTCACAAACTGCCGTTGTCAGGACCATCATAAAGTTGTATGCAACATCAATTTACTGATAACATTACACTGGTTTTCTCTCTAGTCTTGCATGGAGCCTATGAATTTGTGGGAAAGAGATATTCAATACCACTGTATTCAGGAACAATGGAGAAAATGACAGATCTCTGTTCCGAGGACATAACATACACCTTGTCCACATTTCATTTGGATCCTTTCAAAACGACTGCCAATCCTGCTTCCAGATAAGTATAGAACATTACATGTATTCAGTAACTGTTTAAATTATTTTAAAGTTTTAGGTTACTACTTTAATTGCAAAGCCTTAATTTTCTGCTCTTACTAAAGCCATGATATGAATTCTTCTCTCTTGTTACAATTCTCTGCGATAGAAGCCTGCTATAATTTAGCACTCAACTGCATTGAATCCCATTATGAAGGCTCATCTTCTATCACGCTGGGTATATCTGAGTATAAAATATAAAATGCTTAGCTTGTAAGGATATGGAGCTTGTCATCTCTTTAATTTGATCACTAAAGGGAAATTTTGGATAAAAGGAAAAAAAAAGTTGGGTTATAATGGCAAGATAATGCTAAATATCCAGGTTTTTAAAGTGAGTGGCACGCTGTGCATTTCAGAGATAGAGATAGGTGTGACCTTCACAGAAGTTAATTAAAAGATGGTGAAAAAACCTCAAATTGCTTTTTTTCCTAGGAAGCTTGTATTTCAAATGTCCCCCACCCTAACTAATAGATTGGATAGTCCAATATGTCTGCTGTTCCTCACATAAGGTCCCCTTGAACAATTTCCTTCTAGACAATGTCATAATGAAGATGCCCTCCGTTGCTCAGATTTTTATATGTTTAAAGATAGTTCTCTTTCACCAGTCCAGATGTGACATTGGTTTAGGCTTTAAACACTTTTTCTATTGTCAAGAAATCCTGGGTTGTGCTAGGTTGAAGCTAGCTAGAATGTTTTGGTGAGAAGAATTAGATTACAGGCTGTGAAAGGAAAACAATGGTGATGTCTGCTTCGCTCATAGGCTTGCTGAGATGTATAAAAATATGGCTACTGGAATGGGCTTTGGCTACTGGAATGGGCTGCCCAGGGAGGTGGTGGAGTCGCCGTCCCTGGAGCTGTTCAAGGCAGGATTGGACGTGGCACTTAGTGCCATGGTCTAGCCTTGAGCTCTGTGGTAACGGCTTGGACTTGATGATCTGTGAGGTCTCTTCCAACCTTGGTGATACTGTGGTAAGTCAAAACATAGATAACCACTTCTACTGCTCACAAGCTCTGAGCTGCATCTCTCTCCTAACCACACCCTGAGTTTCCTTGGCTAACCCACTTTGCTTGCCAACCCCCCCTTGGCCAAGCCTCCATTTCTTCCTTGGGACTAGGGTAAGGTTGAGAGGGGTAGGGGGAAGGTGAAGGGGTGGTTGAGAGCCCCTCCTGGAGACTCAGGTTTCTGGGAGGGGAGTTGTGTCTGTATTACCTTTTACCTTGTATATTTCTGTATATAACTGTAAATATCTGCTATATAACTGTATATAACTATATATAACTGTATATAAAACTGCATATAACTGTATATAACTATATCTGTGCATAACTGTAAATATCTGCTTGTATATTGTACTAGCTGTAAATATAAGCTTCATTCATATTTCCAGAGCTGGCTGAGTCTAGTCTGGGTGATTTCAAAAGTGGGGAGGGGGGGGCAGAGAACACCCAAACCACCACATGGGTAAATCTGAAACAGGACATTTGTGTCGATCTTGCAATGCTGTCTAATCATAGAATCATAATGATTTATCTCCTTAAGGCCAGTGTCTTAAATTTGCAGTAAAAAAAAAAAAAAGTATACAAACTCTTTGGTTTACTGAATTATTTTAGAGTAGTAGGAACAAAACATTAGAAATAATGTAATGCTCAAATCAATTTTTTTTTTCTTGCTTAATGTAATAGCAGTGACTGTAAGAAACTGCACAGCGAAGATTCAGTGAGTGTTGTAAATGGTCATGAAATGGGGAGGGACTATTTACAAAGCCTTGTAATGACAGGACATGGGGTAATGGGTTTAAACTGTAAGAGGGGAGATTCAAACTAGATGTTAGGAAGAAGGTCTTTACAGTGAGGGTGGTGAGACGCTGGCAGAGGTTGCCCAGGGAGGTTGTGGAGGTTCCCTCCCTGTAGATGTTCATGGCCAGGCTGGATGAAGCCTTGAGCAACCTGTTCTAGTGGGAGGTGTCCCTGCCTATGGCAGGGGGTTGGAACTGGATGATCTCTGAGGTCCCTTCCAACCTAAACCATTCTATGATTCTGTGAATAAGCCAGCAAATCAATGTTTGCCTGAAATGTCTTTTCATATTTGAAGCAAGTTGTTGTTGTACGTTCACTGCTTACTAACATTTCAATGGATAAAACTAATTACTCGTAAAGGCACGGAGCTATATGAACACAAGGAAACTATTACGACTGGACAGGGAAGTGATTTCCTCTTTCTACAAAGCTTTTCAGTATTTCCCCAGTTTTCACATTCTAGATTGAGGTGGAACAAATGCTAAATTCCTTCTTCACCCTTCTGTCCCAGAACTTGGAAGCCTACTGCAAAAGCAACACTCTCATTTGAAGACACTTACTTATAAAACAGAAGACCTAGTTCAAGTCTTTGTTTTCCTGTCTGTTCCATCAGAGCTACTTGCCAGAAGCATCATGTTACTACCAGTCTAAGAGATGGCATACTTTCATCTGCCTTATTGGAGCTGTCCTACTTTGCAAATCAGTTAAATATTCTTTCCATGGGAACTATAATGTATCACACAGTCTCACAGTATCACCAAGGTTGGAAGAGACCTCAGAGATCATCAAGTCCAACCCTTTACCACAGAGCTCAAGGCTAGACCATGGCACCAAGTGCCATGTCCAACCTTGCCTTGAACAGCTCCAGGGACGGCAACTCCACCCCCTCCCCGGGCAGCTATAACTCAGGAGAATGATCTAAGTGTGGCATGAAAGACTCTGCATAAAGATTATGCAGCTTTGCTTTCACAAATCTAGTCCTCAGCTCATTTCTTTCCATAGAATCATAGAATCATAGAATGGTTTAGGTTGGAAGGGACCTCAAGGATCATCCAGCTCCAACCCCCTGCCACAGGCAGGGATACCTCCCACTAGAGCAGCTCGCCCAAGGCCTCATCCAGCCTGACCTTAAACACCTCTAGGGAGGAAGCATCCACAACCTCCCTGGGCAACCCGTTCCAGTGCCTTACCACCCTCACTGTAAAGAACTTCCTCCTAACATCCAGTCTGAATCTCCCCTCTTCCAGCTTAAACCCATATGTTGTCTGTCTGCAGTTGGCTGCTTTATCTGGGTTGTACAGTGTGCAATGCTTTTAATACAGGATACTATGGGAAATCTATGTTACAATAAGCTTTATGATCAAGCAGGAATTGTCTAGGTGGTGAAAGGTTGGTTGTGAAAGAGGCTCAGGTCCTAAGCCTGAACACTCCAGCAGTTTGTGGGCTATTTGCTGTATGTCATCTTAAACTTGAAAGTCTTACAAAAATGTTATGACCCTATGAAAAGTTTTGCTTTCAATAAACTGATTAAAAACTGTTTCATCTACACATTCCTTCATAGCACTAATGGTATGTATATAGGTTAAATGAAATATTTTCCATTGTTAAGAAATCACAGCTATAAAAATGATTACAAATACAATTGAGGAAAGGTAGAAAGCGCTAACAATGAGTGGCTAAATACTCGCTGCTCACAAAAAGACACTTTTTGTCTAACACAATTGTGAAGTACAAGACATGAAGGTAGGCTTAGGGTAAAAGATGCAATAAACAGTGGACTTCCCCCCCCCCCCCCCAACAAAAAAAAAATCATGAAAAACATCTATGAAAAGACCAAGTTACCAGGGCTGGATATTACAATGGATTTGATTAATTTTTTTCTTTTTCAATATAAAATTGTCAGATAATCTTGTCCTGTAAAAATACTACATTTTAAAATTCACCATGGAGCTGTCAGGCACCTACAGCCTCTTAGAGCTAGAGCTGGTACTGAGCTTGTGCTCCTTGTCAAAATTTAATGAGACGACCAGTTCTAAAATAATTGAATTTTCATATCAGAGCGAAGCAGGATTACTCAGACAATAAAAATGCTGAGTCCTGTACTGTTAGTGGCAAATACCTTTTGCTTTGCTCATGAAATCAGTATGTAAATGTTCAGGGTTTGTATTTAAGGCATCTTATGCATTTAGAGTTGTAGTACTAGCAATAATTTCAAATGGTGCCGTTGATAAGTAGCTGGGTGGGTTTTTTTTTTTTTTTTACTTCATAATGTTCAAACTGTAATTTGTTTGGTGAATCAGGATAAGCATTTGGGTTGTATTTTATATAAATGTTAATGCAGTTGCAGTTTAATTATGTTTCTTAACTTCAAGCATTTCAAAAGTAGAATTTGAAGACCACTCCATCAGACTGCCTTGCTTTCATGAAATACTTATAAGAGTGCAGCCCCAGTGACTATAAAAAAGTAGAAGTACTCTAGACCTGAGTAAGGCATTCGACTCTGTCCCACATGACATCCTGGTCACCACACTGGAAAAGCACAGACTGGGTGGGTGGAGCACTCACTGGATAAGGAATTGGCTGGATGGTGGCATGCAGAGAGTGGTGATCAATGGCACAATGTCCACCTGGCGACCAGTGACAAGTGGTGTTCCTCAGGGGTCAGTGCTGGGCCCAGTGCTCTGTAACATCTTTGTCAGTGATATGGACAGAGGAATTGAGTGCACCCTCAGCAAGTTTGCAGATGACACCAAGCTGTGTGGCACAGTTGAGTTGCTGGAGGGCAGGGATGCCATCCAGAGGGACCTGGACAGGCTGGAGAGGTGGGCCCAGGCCAACCTCATGACGTTTAACAAGGCCAAGTGTAAGGTCCTGCACCTGGGTCGGTGCAATCCCAGGCACAGATACAGGCTGGGTGGTGAATGGCTGAGAGCAGCCCTGAGGAGAAGGACCTGGGGGTCTGGGTTGACGAAAAGCTCAACATGAGCCTGCAGTGTGCACATGCAGCCCAGACAGCAACCCTGTGCTGGGCTGCAGCAAGAGCAGTGTGGGCAGCAGGGCAAGGGAGGGGATTCTCCCCCTTTACTCTGCTCTCCTCAGACCCCACCTGGAGTACTGTGTGCAGTTCTGGAGCCCCCAACACAAGAAGGACATGGAACTGCTGGAGCGGGTCCAGAGGAGAGCCACGAAGATGATCAGAGGGCTGCAGCAGCTCTGCTATGAGGACAGGCTGAGAGAGTTGAGGCTCTTCAGCCTGGAGAAGAGAAGGCTTCGAGGAGACCTTATAGTGGCTTTCCAGTATCTGAAGGGAGCCTACAGGAAGGCTGGGGAGAGACTATTTACACGGTCTAGTAATGTTAGGACGAGGGGCAATGGGTTTAAGCTGGCAGAAGGGAGATTCCGACTGGATGTTAGGAGGAAGTTCTTTACAGTGAGGGTGGTAAGACACTGGCACAGGTTGCCCAGAGAGGCTGTGGATGCTTCCTCCCTGGAGGTGTTTAAGGCCAGGCTGGATGAGGCCTTGAGCAACCTGCTCTAGTGGGAGGTGTCCCTGCCTATGGCGGGGGGTTGGAGCTGGATGATCCTTGAGGTCCCTTCCAACCTAAACCATTCTATGATTCTATGATTAAGTGCCCAGGACGTTCATGCCTGCTGCAGGCAGTGAGTATGTGCAGAGGCTTGAGGCAGGAATATAATGCTGTATGTATTCACCAGCTTACAGGCTGAAAAGTCAAAGACAAAAAAGTCCCCATCAGAAGCACAAAAAGAATAACAGAACAAAACCAAACCCAGTTTAGGACTCTTTACATAACTGCTTCAAGCAAAACCAAAGTATGCTTCAATGATACAGTGACTGCTAATGGCTAATGAAAATAGGTAAAGAGAGTCTCAATAAATTATAAGGCTGAACATTACTGGCAAACTGATTTTATTGTTTTCCAGAGTTTATCATAGTATCATAAGGGTTGGAAGAGACCTCATAGATCATCAAGTCCAACCCTTCACCACAGAGCTCAAGGCTAGACCATGGCACCAAGTGCCACGTCCAATCCTGCCTTGAACAGCTCCAGGGACGGCGACTCCACCACCTCCCTGGGCAGCCCATTCCAGTGGCCAATGACTCTCTCAGTGAAGAACTTTCTCCTCACCTCGAGCCTAAACTTCCCCCGGCGCAGCCTGAGGCTGTGTCCTCTCGTTCTGGCGCTGGCCACCTGAGAGAAGAGAGCAACCTCCTCCTGGCCACAACCACCCCTCAGGTAGTTGTAGACAGCAATAAGGTCACCCCTGAGCCTCCTCTTCTCCAGGCTAAACAATCCCAGCTCCCTCAGCCTCTCCTCGTAGGGCTGTGCTCGAGGCCTCTCACCAGCCTCGTCGCCCTTCTCTGGACACGCTCAAGCATCTCAATGTCCCTTCTAAACTGGGGGGCCCAGAACTGAACACAGTACTCAAGGTGTGGTCTAACCAGTGCAGAGTACAGGGGCAGAATGACCTCCCTGCTCCTGCTGGCCACACCATTCCTGATGCAGGCCAGGATGCCACTGGCTCTCTTGGCCACCTGGGCACACTGCTGGCTCATGTTCAGGCGGGTATCAATCAGCACCCCCAGATCCCTCTCTGTCTGGCTGCTCTCCAGCCACTCTGACCCCGGCCTGTAGCTCTGCATGGGGTTGTTGTGGCCAAAGTGCAGCCCCTGGCACTTGGAGCCATTGAATGCCATCCCCTTGGACTCTGCCCATCTGTCCAGGTGGTCAAGGTCCCGCTGCAGAGCCCTTCTGCCCTCCAGCCCAGCAACATCAGCCCTCAGCTTGGTGTCATCTGCAAACTTGCTGATGACTGACTCAATGCCCACGTCCAGATCATCATCATTATGAGGTACAAAACTGCAGGAATAAGTATAGCTAAACTTTCCAAACAGGCCAAACACCTGTGACTGTCTTAGCACCAGGAGTTCTGCACGAATGCGTGAAGTTGTGCTGAATTTTCAGTGAGTGGCAAACACCTTAACCCAACTACAGTACACGAGGAAGAGCTACTGAACAACGAGCACATGAAAGCCTCTGATCCATCATCACATAATGTTTGCTATCACATATCTATTAAACACACCAACATGTCATCATTACTAACACTTGAAGCAGAGTTAATTAGCAGCAAACATCATTTTGTTTGCTCACCTGATGTAATAACTATTCTTGTGTAGCTGCCCAGATACGCCACTGCAAATCTTTAAAGAGAGGGATTCAGAAAAAAAGCTTTCAAACCCCAAAAGTGTTTGCAAGATGATTTCCAGTCTCTAATAAAAGAAGAACTGGGGAAAAAAAATCTCCTAGTCAGGGAGAGCCTGCACTGGTCGATGGGAGACATCGTGTAACCCTAACCACTGCTTTAAAACAAGGGAGAAATGCAGGTAGAGGTGAAATCTGAAAGTAAAAGAATTTAACTCCTCTGCTTCATTTACATGACAGTAGAGTGCTGTGGTAGAGAACTTGTAAGACCTGCAGGGCCAGGTAAGCATTTGAAACGGTTGTTGTTACAGCAATACTGGTTGGGAAAGTGATTAATCACAATAATGTGTTCAAGTGTGTTTGTTTTCTAGGCTGCAATCACAGAATCACAGAATGTCAGGGGCTGGAAGTGACCTCGAAAGATCATCTAGTCCAACCCTCCTGCCAGAGTAGGATCTCCTACATCAGATCACAGAGGAACTCATCTAGGCAGGTTTTGAATATCTCCAGGAAGGGAGACTCCACAACCCCCCAGGGCAGGCAGTTCCAATGTTAATCACCCTTACAGTGAAAAAAAATCCTCCTTATCTTTACATGAAACTTCCTACGCCTCAGCTTCTACCCATTGCCCCTTGTCCAGTCATTGGGCATCACCAGTAGAGCCTGGGTCCAGCCTCCTGGCACTCACCCTTTACATCTTTATAAACATCAATGAGGTCACCTCTCAGTCTCCTCTTCTCCAAGCAGCAGAGCCCCAGCTCCCTCAGTCTCTCCTCATAAGAGAGATGTTCCATTCCCTTGTGCTAGTTTGAAGCTAGCTAGAATGTTTTGGTGAAAAGAACTAGATTACAGGCTGTGGAAGACAAACAGAATGATGTCTACTTCACTCATAGGCTTACTGAGAGATAAAAGAACAAGAATCCAAACATAGGCTTACTGAGAGATAAAAGAACAAGAATCCAAACATAGATAGGGCACTTCTGCTTGGGAGCTCTCAGCTGCATGTCTTTCTAGCCTCTCTGCCATTTCTCTGATTAATCCACTTTGCTTCCTAACCCCCTGGCCGAACCTCCATTCTTCCTTGGGACTGGGATAAGGTTGAGAGGGGAAGGGAGAAGGTGGAAGGGCAGTTGGAAGCCCCTCCTGGGGACTCAGGTTTCTGGGAGGGCTGTTGTGTTTCTGTATTGCCTTTTACCTTGTATATTTCTGTATATAACTGTATATACTGTAAATATCTGCTTGTGTATTGTGCTAAGGTGTAAATACAAAGCCTCATTCAATTTCCAGTCCCGGCTGAGACTAGTCTGGGTGATTTCCAAAGTGGGGGTGGGGGGGGTGAGTAACATCCAAACCACCACATCTCTTCATCATGTTTGTGGCTCTGTGATGCTCTTACACATGTCCTTCTTGAACTGGAGTGGCCAGAACTGGACACAGTATTCCAAATGTGGCCTCACCAGAGCAGAGGGGCAAGAGAACCTCCCTTGACCTACTAGCCACAGCCCTTTTAATACACCCCAGAACGGCACTGGCCCACCTGGCCACAAGAGCACATTGCTGTCTCGTGGTCAACCTCCCTCCCTAGCAGCTGAAGATAAGCCAGCAGTGTGCCCTGGTGGCCAAGAAAGCCAATGGCACCCTGGCCTTGATCAGGAGCAGTGTGCCCAGTAGGACAAGGGAGGTTATTCTGCCCCTGTACTCAACACTGGTCAGGCCACACCTTGAGTACTGTGTCCAGTTCTGGGCCCTTCAAGTCAAGAGAGATGTTGAGGTACTGGAACCTGTCCAGAGAAGGGCAACAAAGCTGATAAGGGGCTTGGAACACAGCCCTGTAAGGAGAAGCTAAGGGAGATGGGGATGTTTAGCCTGGAGAAGAGGAGGATCAGGGGGGAGACCTCATTGCTGTCTACAACTATCTGAAGGGAGGCTGTAGCCAGGTGGGGGTTGGTCTCTTCTCCCAGAAAACCAGCAACAGAACAAGGGGACACAGCCTCAAGTTGTGCCAGGGGAGGTATAGGCTGGATGCTAGGAGGAAGTTCTTCAGAGAGAGCGTGATTGGCATTGGAATGGGCTGCCCAGGGAGGTGGTGGAATCCCTGTCCCTGGAGGCGTTCAAGAAAAGCCTGGATGAGGCACTTAGAGCCATGGTCTGGTTGATTGGACGGGGCTGGGTGATAGGTTGGACTAGATGATCTAGGAGGTCTCTTCTAACCTGGTTGATTCCATGACTCAATAATATAATTAGCCAAGAAAACTGCAGGCAGCATGCAAGAGTAGTACAACATACCTGATAAAGTTGTCAGTCATTCAGTTTAAATATACAGCAAGTACTGTTGGAAACATTCCCACAGATATTTTTTTTGGTCCTAGTACCTTCTAGAAGAGGTTTCTGATTCATTAATTTTCATCATTCTTTGGTTTTTTTGTCCATCTCTGTTAACTATGTATTGCTACCTTACTTAAGGTATTCTTTAATACAGGCATTTGTTTGTTGTTTTGTTTATATGCAGAACAGCAAACAGTAATTTCTCTACTTCACTTGGGGTGTATAATTTAATGTGCAATGTTATTCAACATCAGAAATGGTAGATTAGAAACTGGAAAAGATTAAGAAACAGAAGAAATACTTCTGAAAAAAAGAGTATAAAAAAACTTGATAAATTGCATGAAGCTTTTTGAGGATGACTAAAAGAAGGCAAAGCAACACTCAATAGGTGTACAGAGATGACAAACAGATAGTTTACTGAACTTCAAACTCTGTAAGTTACTCCTCTAAGCTAATAGCAGGTGCAATAAAACACTCTGATGTCCTGAAAGTGCATTCCCGAGGTTACACATGTCAGAGCAAGGGGATAATATGTAAGTAACTTAATCTCTCTGAAATGATGCTTCTCTACATCTAGAAATGCACTGAACACTAACTTGCTCCAAGTTACTTCAAGTTATGAACTCAATTTGAGCAATTTATGTCTGTTGGGTTTTATTTTTTGTGGCTATCACATCATTATTTTCTCAGACCTGAAATTCAATGTTGGTGTTGTTATAATGAGTTACCATATCCCACTGAACCCTGTTTAAGAGTGTCATACTTATGCTGGAAATATTTACAGGATTTTTTACTCTGTTCTTCCTGAAAGTTTTCCCAGTCAAGTATGACTTCAATACCTTGTGTATTTCTCTTAGAATCACAGAATCAACCACGTTGGAAGAGACCTTCAAGATCATCCAGTCCAACCTAGCACCCAGGCCTGTCCAATCAACTAGACCATGGCACTAAGTGCCTCATCCAGGTTTTGCTTGAACACCTCCAGGGATGCTGACTCCACCACCTCCCTGGGCAGCCCATTCCAATGGCAAATCTCCCCCTCTGTGAAGAACTTCCTCCTAACATCCAGCCTATACCTTCTCTGGCACAACTTGAGACTCTGTCCCCTTGTTCTGTTGCTGGTTTTCTGAGAGAAGAGACCAACCCCCACCTGGCTCCAGCCTCCCTTCAGGCAGTCTTCCTCAATTATGAATAGCTTTTACAGACTGAAAACTGCTGCTGGTGGGAACTGTGAATCAGGCAATTAGGTACAAGCTATGTGCCCCAGAAAATGCTCTTAAAGATGGTAACAGTGAGTAGTGGACAACTGCACCAGTGACTCGAAAGCAGCAGTCCCTTATTTTCTGAAATAAATGGAAAAAAAATGTGTTAGGTGTAAGAGACATACAAGAAACAGAATCCTACAGCAGCATCTTAATGCCTGTGAAATAGGGAAATGTTGGAAAGCAAATTCAGACTTTGTATTTCAGAACATAAGTTTGCACACCCATAATCATTCACAAGAAAAAAAAATGTTCAAAACCAGGTAAATGATTGAAATTTACCCCAGGATAAAAAGCAGGATAAGTTGGAGAGACTCTAGAGCCAACAGTTAAAAACTCCAAGTTCCAAACGAGAAATGGTTTATCACTTCAGCTGAAGATTTTCTTCTATTAGAACCAGTGTGTTTCCAATCTTGTTGGGTGTCTCTTTTTCATGCTTATGGCAGGAAANTGGAGAAGAGGAGGCTCAGGGCAGACCTTATTGCTGTCTACAACTACCTGAGGGGTGGTTGTGGCCAGGAGGAGGTTGTTCTCTTCTCTCAGGCAGCCAGCACCAGAACAAGAGGACACAGCCTCAAGCCACGCCAGGGGAAATTCAGGCTTGAGGTGAGGAGAAAGTTCTTCACTGAGAGAGTCATTGGCTACTGGAATGGGCTGCCCAGGGAGGTGGTGGAGTCGCCGTCCCTGGAGCTGTTCAAGGCAGGATTGGACGTGGCACTTGGTGCCATGGTCTAGCCTTGAGCTCTGTGGTAATGGGTTGGACTTTATGATCTATGAGGTCTCTTCCAACCTTGGTGATACTGTGATACCGTGATATCAAGATATATCACTCATTTTTGGGGGACAAGCAATGGAATGTAAAGAAGGCTTGATTTAAAATCCTAAGTGGATACAGTCAGCTAATTTCACTGGCTCTGCTGGTAACATCCAGTAAACCAGACAGGTAGATGAGGAAGTTTCTTAACAAATCCATGCTGTTTGCACAGGGCATGTTGCTTTTGTAAATACAGAGTTTTGTTAACGTATCTGAGTGCATTTAATGCATTGGGTTTAGAAAGTATGACTGAAATGGGACAGAACAGGTCAGAAAAGGCAGGGAAAACTCATCAATGTGCTGTTAAAAAAGCACAAATTCTCTAGAGCTTGCAAAAGCAGCTTTTCAGCCTGGACTTAAATTTCAGTGCTGCTGTTTTTACTAATGTGCTAGTTTGAGCCTAGCTGGGAT
>WAAF01007035.1:0-38912 GCA_013400475.1 Tricholaema leucomelas
AGAAATAAGATTTTAATAGCGGTCTCACTGATTTTCCTATTTCTTGAAGCTAGCTATGAATTTTTAATGCAAGGTATTGTTATTGTTATCTCAGTCTACCCCCTACTGGCTGCACAGTGGTATTAATTAGATTATCATGAAACAAGCAGCTCTTTTATTAGCAAGCTGGATTTGTAGTGCATTGTGAAGGTGAAAAAGGTGGTGTAGCAGGTGTCTAGAAGAATATATTAGGAAAAATAGAGATATGAAAAAATTGAATTTTTTTACACCCACGAAGAATATTTGTTATCATGAGCAGACTGGAAGAAGTAGCTGGTTGATGAAGCTGTTTGGGATATGTTCATAATGCGTGCTTTGGTCAGGGAAACTTCTTTATATAGTGGACAACTTTACTGCTTTGCAAATACACAATTTAAAGCAGAGCCAGTGACCACACGGCTGTCATGTAGATGGAGCGACACCTGGCATAGAGTTACTTGATATCATTGTCATAATCAGTAGGCTTTCATGTTATTGTTACTACTACAGCAATAACATAGAAGTATAACTATACAGGACACTCAAGAGTAAAATACAGCTTGTGTATATGCTAAGCTTACTGAAAGAGAAGCTAACCTTTTAATTGGATGCTTTTCAGTCTGAAACCAAGGCTCACTAGAATAATTCAGTGCAGGTTAAATGACTACTGCCAATGTCTTCTATGTATGTATCTGTGCTGGTTTGAGGCTAATTGGAATATTTTAGTGAGAAAAATTAGATTACAAGTTGTGAAAAGGAAACAGTGGTGATGCCTACTTCATTCATAGGCTTGCTGAGATGTATAAAAACAAGGACACAAACATAGATAAGAGTGTGTGTGTGTGTCTGTGTGTTTCTGCTTGGATCTGTTTAATTCTTCTCCTTATAACCTCCCTTGACAATCCTCCAGACTCACCTTGCACATAAGGCAAACTCTGAGATAAGGTGCAGGGGCAGAAAGAAGGTGGAAGGGTGGTTTGGAGCCCCTACTAGGGACTCTAATTTCTGGGAGGGGGGTTGTATTTATGCTTTACCTTTTAACTTGTATATTTCTGTATATAGCTGTATATATTTGTAATATATTGTAAATACCTACTTGTATATTTTTCTAAGCTGTGAATATAAAGCTTCATTCCTTAATTGCCAGCCAGCTGAGTCTAGTCTGGGTGGTTTCATAAGAGTGGTGGGGCAGGTAACTCCCAAACCATCACAATTACACGTTACTAGTCTTCAGTATGGTATTATATGCAGTGATAAGAGTTGAAATGTTTTCTCAGTTCTTCCTTTTTGTCCCTTTTAAGAAGTGCAGTTTGATACTGTGAAGTTAGTCGGATGATTAAAATAAAAACTAAAATTACTTCTTTATGCTTTCTCAATTCCATAATGTTGGTCAAGATCTTCCTGAAAGTGTGGATTCACTAGACATAATGCTCTTGCTTTCCTAGTGATGAAATGGAAGAATCGTTTCACATATGCAGCAAGCTGTGTTCAGCTTCATATGCAGCAAGCCGAATGATTCTCATTCACCCATTTATTGTGTGTGAGGTGTTTATTTGTTGGTTTATTTTCCACTTGTCATCTGCCATAATCATCCAGATAGTTTTATTTAATGCTGTTACTTGGCCAGCATTTTCCTTTATCTTTTTTTTTTTTTTTTCCAGTGACTTTATCTTGTCTACAGGTAGAACCACACATTTGTCCCTATGGAATTGCAACCTTAGTTTTCTTTTAGACCATTTCTGTAATTACTTACAATTATTTAGATTTCTATTTTTGCGCTGCAACAATTTTTCATCTCTTTCTAGTCTGTTTTGTTATTTGGAGTTACAAAGATCTACAGTAGGTTGCAAAAAATGTTTTATGAAGTTATGTGTATGTATCAGGCACATAAAAAAATAACTCCAACCAAACTTAGCCTGTATTTTCTCATTATTCTATAATACTTTTCTACATCTAGTAATATATTAATAATATATCTTAATATCCCAACATTTTAGAAGATTTTTAACTGAACTTAACACATCAGTAGAAGATAAACTATAAAGTTTAATCAGTTGCATTATTACAAAAAAATACTGAAGATATTGCTGTATCTTTGAAATGCAGGAATTAAGTAGTTTGTGCTTTTGCAGTTACAGATTAAATGGATTAACTTTCCCAGCTGTATTAATTAACTCTTCATTAGGGAAGAAAAGCTGCACAAACACTGCTAATAAAATGGGGACAAATTTCTACAGAAACTTAAGCTCTTCTTGGTTCCTTGTACATGGTAGCAGCATTGATGGTTCTACAGTTTCAGAAACATTCAAGACAGCCTGGTATTTCTGTCCAGTACAGGAAGGCTACCTATCTTTTTAATGTAAACACAGTATGGCAGTAGTCGGCTTGAAGGAGAACATAGTTCTTTCTGCATTTCCAAGTGTACAAAATTGTGGACTTTCCTTATCGCCCTCCCTTCTTTTTTTGTGCCTTTTTTTACCACTACTGTAGTATCTTGCTTGATGGCTGATACCTCCATCAGCTGCCCAAGGCAGTGTTTTCACTCCTGTCTGGCTCCACACAGCAAACCAAGTTTACTGATGTCTGGGAAGCCCATTCTTAAGTGTTCAGGGTGCTTCCTAACACTGTGCCTTTTACACAGCCATAAGATCTATTTCTAACAACACATCAGACTTTGTTCTAGTTCAGTCTGGTGCTTGTACCAGGCCTAATTCGTTGTCTATACCATCCGATTTCCTGCCTGTTGCTGTTGTCCTAGGAACTTGCCTTGTTATTTGCTGTAAATTCCTGCACATGCTTTTTGTAACTGTTTTGTAATTCAGTTCTTTTTATGTTATCTATGTGAAGTTTGAGTGTCATCCTGTTTCTTGTTATCTGTTGAAACATGGCCTGGTTTGTGTTGGTTTTGGGATTTTTTTTGTTTGTTTGTTTGTTGTTGTTGGTTATGGGATTATTGTTGTTGGGTTTTTTTATGTGTTTTGTTTCTGGATTTTTTTGTTGCTGTTCATTTAGATTTGGGGGGGTGGGTTTGTGTTTTGTGGGTTTTGGTGTGAGTGGGGTTTGGGGGTTTTTTTTTTTGTTTGTTGGTTGGGGTTTTTTTTGTTTGCTTGTTTTGTGATTTTTTTTAACCTGTTTTTATTTGCAGGCAAGGTAATAAGTAACTGTATTTAAAGTAGACATTACTTGATGAACTAGGTATAATAACTACACCTCCCTGTACGTGCATCACATTGTAACGACTTCTTTGTGCTTGTAGATGGTACATGCAAAAGATGAACTGACATTTGTAAATGGGAAACTCTCTGGCTGTGTAAACAGAAATATGTTGGATATTTGAGAGTTTTTAACCACGTGTACAAGTACATGGAGTTACACAAGTATTTTATGAAGTATTTGACAGATTGTTCATTGTTGCCACTGTTGTACTGAGTTCAGTTTGGTGTTACTTGTGTGTATTCATATGACAGTTAATAGGTTTGGGCTTAGCTGCCTTGATTTAATTTCTGGCCTTTGGTTTTATAGTTACTAAAATTAGCTTATTTGAGATAGCGCAAAGGATTAGAAAAATAAAAATGACAAAGCCTATTTGCTAAGTATGACATTATACCCTGTAAATTTATATTTTAAATTAATATTTTGTGGATTACATTTTATGTCTCTGTAGGAGATCTGTATTGCAAAGCATAATGAAAAGATCCAGCAGCATCACCAGAGTGAGGAGGAATACAAAATGCACCATACTGTTCAGCTAGTAAGTTTGAGCTGTCTGCTGTTTAGATTTCAGTTAATAGCTTGTGTTCCATCCCATACATACAAGTGATAGCTGTTTTAAAAAGATATTACATACCCCTTAACTTTGAACCATTGATTCTATATCATACTGTGCTGGTAAATGGGGAGTATATAGCTGTGTTAGGATGACATGGAACCTAAGCAAATAAAGCAGTTGTTGACTGCTAGGTTCACAGTCATAACTGATTACTGCTAAAGCTAGGTTGCGTGCCATTTGTTACCACGTGTGCATAGATGATTCTAGACATCTCTGAATACAGCATCAGATATGTTGAATAAGGAGTACCATACACCTTTTTTCTTAAATCTTAGCTTGTTTTTTTTTTTCATTCTGTAAAAGAAGGAACTTGAACTATATCGTATAAAGATGTAGTTCCAACTGTACACTCCACAATTCTCTGCATAGTCTGATCACAGAGGATAGTTTAGCTATTCTTAACTCTTCTGCTGAGCAGAATGGACTTAAAGAAATTTCAAATTCTGAGCTAGGTCTTGAGAGCTGATACAGTATCAATATTTAATAAAGATCATTGACAAAGATGCATTGAAATCCAAGTCTTTTTAATTCAGGCTTCAATTACGTTAGTGAAAGTGATTCTGTTTCATCCTTATACATTTTTAACATTGATACATTTGTCCAGGAAGTCAGCTGCATAATTTATTTTTATAAAAAGGCTACTTATCAAAGACAGTTTGGATTGGCAAATTCTTTCAGGAACTTAGAAAAATACTTGAATTTCCACACCACAATTCTTACAGTAAAGCAAAGGAATTTGCCATATGGGTTGTAGTCTGTATTGCACTCTTGAAAGTAAGCCTTTATAAAGCTGAAGGACTTTCTTGTTTCTCAGACCCTCACAGCTTTTTCATTATTTCATGGAGTTGCCCACTTGCAGTATATAGAGTGTTACACTATTTTTTAGGTCTTTTTTCTGTTAATAATGTGACTGAAACCTTTTGTTACTACTGTGAAATGGGGTTTTTTTGCTATTGGTTTTCATGAAGAATTTTGAAACCTTAAGGATGTCCAAACTGGAGACCAAGTAAGAGTGACCATATCACTATTCTTATTTAAAAACAAACAAACAAAGCCCAGACAAAACACAGGCACACAATAATGCCTCTTGAGTTTGAAACTGACTCAGGAGAAGTTTGATCTAGTTACTTACGTTATGTGGGTGTGGTAGTAGAGCTGTCCTTTCTTCTTGCTCTGATTTTTTTCTTTATGCTTACGTTTAACTTCTTTTCTCTATTGCTGTTATTTTTATTAATTTTTTTACTACGTACTTTTTGTCCTCTTCACTGTTTTCTGTTTCCTGTCCCTACTATTTCTCAGAGGTTTTCTCCTCTTCCTCTCCCTAATGCTTCCTCTCCTTATTTAATTTCTTTCCATATCACAGGAGATGCCATTTATGGAGGTCACCAGTACTAGCTAACTTCTGAAAACGTCAGGCAGGCAAATACTGCTTTTGTGTTGACAAAATGACAACAAAAGTTCACAAAATTGATCTTTTTTTTTAATTTGGTGATGAAGATGAGCTTTTAAAAGTAACACTAAACATTGTGACTCAGTTAAGAGCTAAATCTGCTGTTTCTGCTCAGAGATTTTTTTGTTTATAGTCACCTGTCTCCCACTTTGCCTGATAGCTTTGAACTTGCATGCCTTGTTTTTTGTCACCAGATAACTAGCATCCCCTTTCACGTTTGTGTAGTAACTTTGCTGAAGTTCTGTGAAAATGGACGACTAAAGGAGGTGTGCTTTTAGTTAGATAAGATCCACAAACAAGAACAACTACAACAGGCTAATTTTTTAATGTAGTGGTACTTTTTCCATGATAATATTCTGTCACATGACTAGCTGTTTCTCAGTTTTGAAGGTACCAAGTCATCAAGTGTTCCAGTTCTAGACTGAAATTCTTGTTTACCAAGCTTTGCATTTCTTTGAGGTTGTAAACCAGGAAATGCATAGTATTTTTAAGAGGAAGACAAAGGTTAAGTTTTGAAATGAAAAAAATGTGTTTACTTGAGAAGTAGACTGTTATGTAATTCTTAGCAATTGGCAGAAGAGTTGTTTTTGTTACTTAAAAAAAAATTCTGTTAAACATGGAAAACATATTACAATGAATGGTATTTGTTTTCTCAGAAGCGAGATCAATTGCAAGATGAAGAGGAAAGAAAGAGCTCCTGGGTTAGCCAGGAGCGACAGAAAACGCTGGACAGACTTCGAACATTTAAACAGGTAACAGAAGAAGAGTTTTTCTTTTCCACTGATTTCTCTTAGAAAAGAAATCTTCAGTTGTTCTAGGACTATGAGCTGTTCCACTTCATTGTGCAGTTAATTGTTCTTTGCAAAATTCACAACCAAATATGGCATTAGTGGTACTGAATTGCTCTGGCCCTTGCATTTCTAGTGCTGGAGTAGATTTCTGTTCGTTCTTATATCTACATCTTGTGACAAAACACTCAGCAAACCTTCCCAAAAGAAGCATGATCTGAATGCTATGTCCGACAAAGAGCATTACATCTCACATACTCCCACTACCAAAGAGCAGCTGCCAATACCTGCCACTTCTTATTACAATGTTCAGTGTCAAAGACTGGATTAGAAAATGGAATGAAGGGAAGAAAACAAAGGAGTGAAACTGAAAGAAAAAGTATTAATCGGTGAAGATTTTTCTTTTGTTTACTGAATGGATTAAAACATATGAGATAAGTTTCTTTACTGGCAAGCTTTCTTGCTTAGTGGCACTCTCTTTGTAGCCTCCTTCTTTGCAAGGTTTTTTAATTGCTTAACATTTGTTAATTAGAGTAGATTAACCAGCAACTGCAACTAAATTGACTTCGTGTATGTTAACATTGTTATGCTCTCTATTGCTTTAGGCCTACCACAAGTGTATAAAATGTATTAGACCTGTCTATTTAGAAGCAGTTTGGTTTTTTTGCATTAAAATGGCTTTGCATTAAGCTAATATAAAAAGACAGATATTGGGCAGCAAATTTAGGAACAGAACTAAAAATAGTTTGGAAAGTCTCAAAATGTTTTATGTTTTCAAGAGGTGCTTTTTTTCAAGCAGTATGATTCATATCTAAGGCCTATGTATCAGGGAGGACTTTATGGCAGGAGTTAGCCGCTGACCAATTTTATAAAAGGAGCACAAGAAGAAATTTTAAGTTTTACTTTACAGAAACAAACAGGTTTGAGTGTACAGTATAGTTCTTTGTGAAATCCTAATTCTAACCCATGCATATCCCTGACCAGACAAATTGCACAGATGTTGTGGTTTAACCAAGAATAAAAATCAAGGAAGTGAATAATTTTTGCAAAAAAGATGAGTATATGTTTACTCTGTTTGGACAACCAGAGCAAAAGTAATGAAAATAAAATGTGAATTCAATTTGTCAAAGAAAAACCCTAATGACAGGTACTTAGAATCTTGAGTAGCATGTTGCATATACTTATCTAATTGTCAATAACTTACTCACTTTAGCGGTACCCTGGACAAGTAATACTTAAATCAACCAGGCTACGGCTGGCTCATGCCAGAAAAAGATGTGCAGCCAGCTCAGTGTCCGATCAGCCTCAGTCTTTGCCAGCAACCATACAAACCCAAGAGAAAAGTGAAGAGGTGGAATTGGAAAGTGCAGTTCAGCCTTTGCAAGTGCAGGAAGGCACAAGCTTAGAACAACTTCAAGATATCTCGTTACCTCCCAATGGTGTTACCTCTGAACTGCCTCATGTTAGTTCTCTACTTGCCAGTCATGACCTTCAACCAGAAACTGTGTCTGTAGTACCACTTCCACCCCCTTTGCCTCCACCGCCTCCACCTCCGCCTCTGCCCTCCAAGGAAGATGCCACCAAGTCCTTAGAGAAAAGCGACAGCTTTGTTAAACGTCAAAGTGAGGAGAAGGGGGTCCAGCACTCTTCTGGTATCCCACCAGCACATCTCTTTGACAGCAGTCAGCTGGTCAGTGCCAAGAAGAAGCTTAAGAAGACAGGTGACCTAGAAGGTTTGCAGAGGAGGAGAGGTAAGGTCACAGTTTCTGTATTTCTGTGCAAGGCACATCAGTTGCTGTATATTGCTCTGCATTCTTCTCATCTCTCTATAGAAAAGTGTATGCTGTGATTCATTTGTTGTTATTAATGGGAAAGTTGTTAAATCCTTTTCCATTGACAAATATTGGCAATGGAAAGGCTTGGACCTTTATGACAGCATGTTCAGTTAGGCAGAAAACATCTGTGAAACTGACTGCTGTATCATGTTAGATTGTCTGGAAAATGGAGCTAAACATTGTCTAAAATAATCTTTATCTAGTTCAAAGCCAGCACTGCAAATATTATATGCTTCACAGGAGGATGCATTTGTTTTAATAACAGAATTTTACATAAATTATGACCCAGGAAAAATGACTACTTGTCTTGGGACGTAGCAAACCTTGAGAATGCTTTCTTCAAATTTCTATACAAACATCACAAACTCTCAAGTGCTCTTGACAGATCACAGTATCACAGTATCATCAGGGTTGGAAGAGAGCTCACAGATCATCAAGTCCAACCCTTTACCACAGAGCTCAAGGCTAGACTATGGCACCAAGTGCCACGTCCAATCCTGCCTTGAACAGCTCCAGGGATGGCGACTCCACCACCTCCCTGGGCAGCCCATTCCAGTAGCCAGATGAGTAAGAAGATACACATTAAACTACAACTGGAAACTAAATCTGTGATCATTCATCAGAGTATGTTAATATATGGTTAAAAGATGAAAAATTTCTTTGGAAACAGGAGAATGAATAGAGCAAGTGCCTGATCTGCTACAACTTGTCGATTCTATGCAGCTTTTTTTTAACTGGTTATCTTTTACTCCATATATAACATAAAGAGAATGGCAGTTGTGTTTGAACAGAATAATCACTACTGTTCCATGAAATGGAGCAAAGGTTTTGTTTGCAAATCAGAAACAAGATTTTCAGAAGTGCACAGGTGAACTTTTTTACTGGAAGTCACTGAAACACAGTATGTGAAGTGGAGCTTGATTCACATTTCTATATTACAATTTTATTATATATTTTACAGTATTTTAATAAAAATTCCGTCTGGCTTTGTCAGCTACAACTGAAGAAAATACTCCTCCATTGACATTTCCCTCATTCAGATAAAAATTAGAACTCTTCATTAATCAGACAGAAGCAAAAGTGTTTACCCTGTATTTGTCCTTAAATGACTGAAACCCTTGAAGTAACAACATAGTTGTAGAATTGTTAAGCTCTTGTGAATCTTTCAGGTCACAGATACAGTGTTAAAGTTCATTGTCAGTTCTCTTGCTCTTGCCATGCCCCATTTTTTCCAGTAGCTGTATTGCTTATGTTTCTGATACCTCTTTTATGTTGCAGTCTCATGCAAAGCACGTATTGTGTGCAATTTGATTGCGCATCAGAAAATGACACATATAAAATTAAATTATGCACTTCCTGGTGAGAGTATTGTTAATCTCTGTAGCAGCACTTCACCTGCTGTTCTGTATTCCTTGAGATGTGCCAAGTCTTTGGCTTGAGAAATTTATATCTATATGACAGGTGAATATTTTTAGTAGTATTCTTTCCTGCTCCTGTATTCTCCTTTTATTTCCTTCTTCTATCTATTCCAATTGCCTGGCCACCAGTCTGATGTACAAAGCCCACTCATAAAAGCAAGACAGGTTTTAAACTTGTTTATTCTGCAGGTTATGCTCTTACTCTGTTCATTTAAGCCTAATATTCTACAATATAATATATATAAAAATTATACAAATTTAAACTGGAAATGGATATTTGTCTTGATTGATGTGTGGTGTGTTGTATGTACTGATGTATATGAGCTATTTCAACCTGTTGTACTTAATTATTGTGCACTGTCTAGGATAGAGAGCTTACCTACTTGTAGCTCTTCAAAGAGTTGAAGGTTTGTGGTTTTTCCCAGCAAAAAAATGTTTCAGACTGGTGATAAATGAAAGATTTGTGATAAAGGAAAGAAATGCATGTAGTCAGGCTGTGACTAGGTGCTCTTACATACATGAATCCAGAGCAGCAGGAAAATGCATGCTGTTACAGTTGACTGAACAGCTGCTAGCCAGACTGGTGTGTAGTAATAGTCATACAGTAGGTAAAATCAGTCATATTCGGCAACTGCTCAGAGTGGCCTGCACAGTCCAGTACTTAAGATGCATACTTACATACCAGGGCTTCAAGAAAGACAATGAAATAAAGGCTTCCATTGTGTTTAATTCATTGTGGCCATTATTTTTCATGACTGCAAACACAAAAGCCACCTGGTTTCACCACCTGCCTAATAGGAGACTGAATAATTTCAGAGATTAGAATTGTCTGTATACATCAGTTTTGATGCAGTAATAGGGAAGATAAATTTGGAGGCTAAGTGGTATTTGAGCTACTGTTGTAGTGTGGGACTTAATCACATGAATAATATGCAGCTACTTTTTGGTCTATAGGAAATATAAATGAAGACAGATAAAATACAGTGAAAATGATACTGAAAATCTTTTGATTTACTGCAGTGAGTTCCCCAATGGATGAAGTGCTGGCATCCTTGAAACGTGGCAGCTTTCACTTAAGAAAAGTTGAGCAGCGAAGTCTCCCTCCTTTCCCTGATGAAGATGATAGCAATAACATCTTGGCACAGATCAGGAAAGGAGTGAAACTGAAGAAAGTGCAGAAAGATGTTTTGAGAGAATCCTTTACAATTCTGCCGGATACTGACCCTCTGACAAGGAGCATCCATGAAGCATTGCGACGAATTAAGGAAGCATCACCTGAATCAGAGGATGAAGAAGAGAGTCTGCCTTGCACAGAGTGGGAAAATTAACCTGTAATTAAACTATATTCTTAAATAGTATTTGTTGATCACTTTCTATACAGCAATAGTGTTTAAGCCTCAGGTTGTGCATGCGAGGGGATTTAATATGAATGTCACTAAACTCTGACAGGGTAAAACATGCTCATAAGAATTTAGTATCAATGGCTTTAAAAAAAAAAAAATTAAGCCTTTTATTGTTCAAATAATTCTGTTGAGTATTGACAAGACCAGTCCTATAAAAAGCTTTATTTAGTAAATTTGAAGGGACTGTTTGCAGTTTACCAGAAAGCTTTAAGAATCTTTTTAAGTAACAAAGCAACACAGTCTGTCTTGGACACATCCTGTACTGACTCTTTCTTTGCTTCTGACCTTGTGAAAATTTACCAGTTTATCACTTCAGACTGAGTAAAAGGCCCAAGTGACAGTTAGATTTGACTGCTGAGCACATTCAGATCTCATTGGTTACCTTTTGTGACTGACACTCTTGATAGTTTGATTTCAATTTGTAAAGTCTCTGCATTAGCTGAATTTCCAGACTACTAATGCTAAATACACAAATCTCATTTACACTTCTGTGACTCTATGAATTCCACAGGCTTGCATTATACTAAGGTAGCGTGCCTGAAAGCATAGTCACTAGACTTCAGCAGGTGAAGTTAATGATTTCAGAACAAACTAGAAACTGGCAAGAGCTTAGTTTTTAAAATGTTGACAGTATCAGTAGCATGAAGAGATCAGAGGGTTGAAGCACCTGTCCTATGAGGACAGACTGAAAGAGTTGGGGCTGTTCAGTCTGGAGAGGAGGAGGCTTTGAGGTGACCTTATGATGGCCTTCCAGTATCTGAAGGGAGCCTACAAAAAAGCTGGGGAGGGACATTTGAGGATATCAGGTAGTGACAGGACTAGGGGAAATGGAGTGAAGCTGGAAATGGGTAGGTTCAGGCTGGACGTGAGAAGGAAGTTGTTCAGCATGACAGTGGTGAGAGTCTTGAATGGGTTGCCCAGGGAGGTGGTTGAGGCCCCACCCCTAGAGGTGTTTAAGGCCAGGCTGGATGAGGCTCTGGCCAGCCTGATCTGGGGTAGGGTGTCCCTGCCCATGGCAGGGGAGTTGGAACTCGACGATCCTTGTGGTTCCTCTCAACCCTGACTGATTCTGTGATTCTTGATAACATCAACAGCACACATCACTGCTCTTTTGTGGTGTTTTTTTCCTGCTGCTTGCATGTGGATGAACTTAAGTCTTAGTGAAAGTTCCCAGTAAACCTAAAACTCAGAGAAAATAGAGGTATGACAATCTATTAAAGGCTATTTCCAAGAATATGGAGGATAAATATTTATAATCCTTGCATCATGGCTAGCAGGAGGAAAAAAGATAACCTTCTTGCATGTTTACAGTCAAGCATTTCTACCCTGGTTAGTTATTACTATAGCTGGAGAGTGACTAGATAAAACTGTTTAGAAAGTGATGGTGACTTAGCACGTCATCTGCTGTTATGATTATCAAATACTATGTCTCAGGTGGTTCCACTGTTGTGCTATTTTCAAATAAGAATATTTAAATTTTTTGAAAAGAAAAAAAATCGTTGCTGTAGTTCCTCCTGAACTAGCCATTAGCCATACTAGTGATTTAGCACTGTTTAATTACAGCATACTCTTTCCATTCCATACCAATTGTACTGCTGATTTGGGAGCTGAAATCTGGGAGTGGAGGTGTTCTTAACTATTGCTGAAACTCAAAGTGAAAATAATTTTGTTTGGATGTAACTTTTATTCTGTATTTGTATGCTGAAAACTCCCACAGCCTTCTACAAATCAAGTGACAGCTGTAAAAAAAGACAACCCTTGAAATTAACTTTTCTTTCTGAGTGCAATTACTATTTTTATTTCCTAGGTAACTGAGCAAATTTAACCTTCGTGATTTGGCTTTTATGATTTTAGTAAATCTGGCTTATTCTTTAGGAATCTTGTTTGCATTTTTTAGCAAGATTACTCTTTAATATTGTGGATCGATGGTAAAAAGAAAAAAGAGAGAAGGAATGAATTGTCTAAGAGTGACTTAGAAAATTTTTAATCTAGTTGGTAAGCCTACTAAACATTTTCCATACTGTGTGAATAAGTTGTTTTACTGATGCTGTATTTTGCAATCCCACAGAAGCAGTGAGGTCAGAGTGCAGGTTGAAAATCACTGTCATGCTAATGCACTGGTTCTTGTGTCCCTTTTAAACAGTTTTGGCATCTTTCCTTTCCAAGGATGCCCTCTTGTCAAATGCTGAGATGGCACAAAATCACTTTGACTTAAAGTAGGATGTAGTGTCAGAGTTCTGAGTGTGTGCAGCTTGGAGTTCTTGCCCCATCGGGGACATGACAACATGTAGACTGGTTACCCAGAATGTATTACACAGGAGTGAAATCCGATGAAGGTCTATTGTAGGAATTGCAGAACAGTGTTTTTTACTGTGATATTTTCCATTTAATACCGTGCTTTAAGACTGACCTGCTGATTTTTTAACTGTAAGTTCTGCATATATGAAAAATAGTTGCATGGAGACTGAGGTTTAAAACTGTTACACAAAAGTATATTGGCACACAAGTTACAAATTTTGCTTACAGGTCCTTACAGACCAAATGTAGTGCAGTTATTGGTCTTCAGAATTAAGGCTAAGTCTGATACCATGACATAAATTTGTCAGGCATCAAATACTGTCTTAATGTGTGTGCAAGGAGTATTAACAATGTCCACTGAAGTGGTTACAGTAATTACGGAAGTGTAGACAAAGTAAATAGTAACTGATTCCTTTAGGAGATGTAATAATCTCTTGTATTAAAATACTTCTACATAAAGTTACAACAGCTCCTTCCTTGTGGACACACTAATCTGTTGAGGCATTCTATATACTGGAAATGCAGCTGGACAAGCAATGTAAAGATGTGGCTTCTGATTCAAAAATCAGAATTGCTGGTTATCTAAAGTATCTCAGGCCTATCTGTGTGTGTGTGAATGTAGCAGTACACATAAATTACCATTGTGCAGTAAGAGTACTGGAAATAATGTGAAACTCTGGGTTCCAGAGACTGACGAAGTAACAGATAAGAAAACAGCTTTTCCTCTCTGTAGTTGTCTTACCCAGTATTTTGGGCCTCTTGTAACTCTAATCTGTGTCCACTCCCAGGAATACCGGAAAGCAAAAGAAAAATGATATTCTGTATGTCCAATGTGTCATTACCCTGGGGGCAATGATAAGTTTCTTGAAGACAGTGGTCGGTGTTGCATGTTGGAATTGCCTAATGCATTGATCAGAGAGTATTTGTACAGCTGTTGAGCTTTTCAGATGTTCCTTTTTCTCTTTTCCCAAACAGGTGATTCACAACCACTGATATGAGAAAAGAAACCTCAGTTGAAGATCACTTTCTCTTCATTTCTGAAAATTCAGAGACAGCAGTTATGACCATCAATTCCACAGGAGGCTTTCTTTGGCAAAGAAATAGTTTTTTTCTTTGGCAAATAATTCAGTATATGGGGAAATGGCCTGAGATGTTAATTTTCAGGTCACTTTTTTCTTTAATTTGTTTAAAAAGAAAAATCTGATTTGGCAAAAAGTTGAGTTGTTCAGATGTGCATTTTATATAATCAAGAATGCCCAATTCTTAAGCACATTTTATACCTGCTTTAGTATGTGTGGCCACTTAGGTGAGGGCAGCATTTTGAGAGAACACTTGTTACAAGAACTTTGAGATTCACATGAGACATCAAACCAAGCTGTAAGAAATCCCCTTCATTACACCAAGTATATCTGCTTCAAAATCCAAGTAAATGGCTCCCTGCAAAGAAGCCTGCTGTGTAGCAGTGTGATAGTCCAGAAAAAATAGAATTCCTAGTTGCACTACAGTAGCTGAAATTGAGTAATGTGCAACTAAGACTTCTTTTTTGGTTTGAAGAATTGTGTCAGAATGAAAAGTAACAAGTGACTGCAGCACAATGAGAAAGAAGAGATTGAGTTGAGTGTGTATTCCAGAATGTGTTTCCAACAAGATACATTTAGCAAGATATACTGCAGCACCTTTTTAGAAGGTCATTTGTGGTCTTGCCTTTTTTTTAGTAGGCAATTCCATGCTTAAAAAAAAAAATATTTAGCTATGCTGGACCAAGGTAGTTACACTTTTATCATTTGTTATAAGAAGCAATATTTTACAATTTCATACTTAAAACTATTTTTCTCTTTTGGTTCAAAATGGCTTTTGATTAAGCAGCCTTCTTTTAAAAAGATCCACGCACTTAAACAGACTTAATAATTCAGTTGTGAAAATCATACTTCTCTTGCTAGCTCTCACTGTTCCTAGTGGCTACGAAAAACATTTGTACTTAGATCTCAAAGCCTCCTGACTGAAAAAAATAAGTTCCCTTTTGATTCTGACCTTTTTTTTAAAGGAGACCTACAACTTCCTTCATGGTGTATACTTAGAAGCAAAGCCTAAACTTCATGGCTAATGGCTGCAGGCAGCTACACTTGCAATACCACAGTGCTGAGAGGTACAAGTAGCCTCGTACCACATAGAAAATCCATGTGATGATAAAGTCAGCCTGTTAAAATTCTTACAAAACCTGATTTTTCACTAGAGTTTTATTTTTACTAGCATAACGTGCATGACTGTGTTTCTCAAACAGTCCCTGTCCTTTTGTGTAGTGTTTCTCTTGTGACAGACAAGCTAATTTGTGGATTTGGGTTCTTTTTATGTTGTGTTGGTGTGTCTGTTGTTTTTTTTTAAAGTGGAGTGAGGCATTGCTGCTGTCATATAATGGAACACGTACTGTATTAATTTTATAACAAGATAATTAACTTTTTGCCATTTACTGACATAATGAGGAACAGGGGAACTTACCTTAGCAATAGAGTCACAGATTCATAGAATGGTTTGGATTGGAAAGGACCTTAAAGATATCTAGTTCCAATCTCCTGGCATTGGCAGGGACACCTTCCACTAGACCTGGTTGCTCAAGGCTTCTTCCAGCCTGGCCTTGAACACCTCCAGGGAGGGGAGGGCACCCCTTTAGGTTACATGGGCTATGTAACCTAAAGAAACCTCAGCTCTTGCACCCTTCAGTTGTTCTGCAGTGGCTGTCCTGAAATTAAAGCTCTGTCAGACATCTCAAAAAGATGTCACTTTCTATCAACAGGCATTTTCTTAGCCTTGTTGCCTTACTTAAAGAATTAGTGAACGTTCATTTTTAAGCACCTTTGAACAGCATTACTGCAGAGCTGTATCACTTTTCCTGTGCTAGCTGTCAGGCCTGCCCTTTGCTGTCCCAAGATCAGCTCTGTGAAACACCTGATTTGACTTTGCAATGATCTATAACTACACAGTGATTTTTTTTTTTTTTTTTTTTTTTTTTTCTGTTAGACTGTTTCACTGAATCCTGAGTTATATGGTGTGGTTGAAAGCTGTCCACATCCGTGTTCATTCAATTACAGCAGTTTCAAAGTTCATCATCTGGCATTGCCTGTACCATATAAACTGTGGTGTATTTTTGCTCAACATTTGTCTGTATTTCCAGTCACACCACATGTTAAAAACTGAGGTAATGGAATACATTTTTGGAGTGTGATACAGTTAATCAGAAATTTAATGCTAAATTAATAGTGGTGATGGAGCAACTTTTATGTCATTTTTTATCTCTTGTTTTCCAGCCTGCAGATTTATTCCTTAGATTATGCATATGGGACACTAGCAAAATTCCAAGCCAAGAAGACAAAGTGTAATTTTAAAGTGCAGTGGTCCCTTTGCAAACATTTCTGTCTGCAGTTTCTCTGTGTTGCAATTTATCTAGATAGCTCCATGCTGTACCATACTACAGCTTTCAGATTTGTTTGCCGTGTAATCTGTCATATTTGCCTTGAAAAATGTGTGCATGGTTGAGGAAAAATTACTGTCCTTCATCTGCTTTATATTTAGCTGAAATCTTAGATTCCTGCAGTGGCTTAGTTTATAGAAATGGAGACCTCTCATACAAACAAGTATTTTGCGCACACAAAAAGTAGTTACGCTGAGCATAGCAGTTTGTGTCAGTTCACAATCTTCAATATGGCCATCTTCAATATGGATAGCAAATTCTTTCTTTTTCTACATCTTACTAAAAAATATAATTCTGCTTTTTTAATTCTTCACAAGTCACTAGATGCCACAGTTTCACATAACTCACTATTTTGATGTAAAAATTGTGCATATGTAGTGTGCAGGCTTACACCGAAAATTTCCCTTCCTCTCTCTGTAATGTGAAGCTTTGCAGTGTGGATATAGCCACAGCAGCAAACGGGGAGAGTAGGGGTATACTCACAGGGGATCTACAGAAATCACGACAGTCCTGCGTTGAGTGTGGCTACTCCATAGCTGAGGAAAGTGATAGTAATCATCTTGGTCCTTTGAGACATCTTCAAAAGACATCGTGGCAGAAAAACTGCATAAACACCTGCCATGGAAGAGAGCCTTCACAAAGGACCTTTCTGACTATTGCTGGTGTTTCTCAGTTGTGGCAGGACTTCATTGTTGTGGCTGTGTTGTTATGTTGCTAGTAGTTTATCTTGAGCAGTTTGTCAGCTTTCAGGCTTTTTCCATTTTAGAAACTTTGTTCAAATTAGAACTGTTTTAATGTAGTGTGACTATCTAGTGAGATAAACAATTGGAATGTGTAATGTTTATTGTACAAATGCTTATGTGGGGACTGAAAAATCCTTTATGAGTGGGAACAAGAAGATAAATACTCAATTTCTACTACAATAAGCAAAATGTAAGGTAAACAGCAGTAGTCTTGTGATTAGAAATGGAACTTGCATCAACTTTAATTCCATGCTTGTTCACAGAGGTTCCAGATCCTTTACCAATGACCAATAGTCTTATTTTGTTACATGTATTTTTTTTTTTCATATACTAGTTAAGTTACTTGTCTAGGGTAGGTGGAAGCCTTTTTATTTTTTGTAAATGTAACTTTTAAGGTCTTTGGTTTTGTGTTTTTTCTTTTTTTTTTTAAACAAAACAAAAAACCAAACAACTGACAGTCTGCATCCTATGACAGACACCTGTAAAATAAATGATTCTGTATTGTGTTCTTTTATGGCTGCATCAGGGGATAGAGCTCAACATACTTCAATATTTTAATTTTGAGCATAAGCACTATATTCTGTAATGTTTAATATAAAAAAGGTGCATTATTGAAGGTGCAGCTTACTAAGGACACAGAAACTTCTGTTGGTTAATGTTACCCTTACTGTGTTTGCACTGAATTTCAAGAGTGTATGTAAATCAAGTTTGCTCACATGTGTAATTAGACTATTTTGTAATGCTTATGTAATTAAATTACCTGTTTATATTCCTGGTAATGATTCCATAAGCATGAACAGTATGTTGTTATGTGTAACACTACAGAATTAAATGTTAGAAACAAGCGAAGCTTCTTGCAAAGAGCAGGAGTAAACAGAAGCACCTTACTGGGAGAATGCATTGCATGATTCCAGTGTTGCTGGAGCTGACAGACAGGAGGTCATCGTAAACTTGACTGCAGCTGCTCTTTGGTGTAATAAGCACATTATCATACTGCTATCAATCCTGTAAAAAGTACAGCAGTGGCTATTTTTAACCTATAAATATACTGTAATTTAAATTTTTCCTATGAAACAAATTTATATTTAATTACTGCCTAATACATAAATACTTAACATTAGAATTTTTAGGAGGGCCAGGGGTGGGCGGGCATGCCAGTGTACTTTTGGGAGGGGCTGTTGTATATATGGGTTTGGGTTTATTTTTTTTGCATTTCCCATTCAGTTTGACTATTAATCCAAAAATCCCATCTCTGACTGTGTACCTGACACTTCATGCATTATTATTGTGATTCAGGTCTTACATATTCTGTGGCCCAGAGCTTTGGAAAAGCTCATCTTTTCGAGAAAAGTTCGCCTTTCAATTCTCAAATGTGAATGCTCTGATGTACCTCTAATGTGGAAAAATGACCAAGCAATGAATTTCACTCTGCAGAGTTTCTGATGTTAACGTAGAATATTATTTAAAGCTGACCTCTAAGGCTATTAACCAGTAGTGTCCTATTTGGAACAAGTAACAAGGATGGTGGTTGTTTTGCTGAGTATAGTCAAACTCTGCAGAGATTTTATCAAGTATTCAGTTTGCTGTAGACTGGCTTGATTTTTTCAATTTTAGAAACATTTTTTTGTTTTCTGAACTAGGGAATAGCTATTAAGATATAGGAGTATTGGGGATTAGGACACAGCAGCTCCCGGTGTTTCACTGTGGTTGCTACGTGTTTTTAATTTCATATTAAATGTATACAAATACATCATCATAAGATGAAAGCATAAGAAGTAGAGATGGCTGCAGGTTGTCTTGCATTAATGAAGCCAGTGAAGTTTAATGAAACTAACTTCTTTGTTAAGCTTGTTGAATAAATAAATAATCAAAAGAAAACCAATTTGCCATCCGCTAGCTTTGTGCAGTATTATTAGTAGATCCAGACACTACTCGCACATTGTGCTTGGCTTCGAGAAAGTTCTTTAACTCCATTATATTCAGAAGGACATATTAAATGCGTATTTTATTGTAAACAAGTCTGCAGATTTTACAATGCCTACAAATGCTCAATGCTGTAACATAATAAACAACAACTATGCTTAAAGGAAACGGTAAAAACTAAACAAACATTTCTAGCAATACCTACAGACTTAAAAAAAAAAGGAAAATCTGCTTTTTTTGCTCTTTTCTTTATTACAGCCTTTCCGCAATGCAAGTTTATCGTTGTGTATTTTAACCTTTTTTTTTTTTTATTATCACCACTCAAATTTAAACCTGTACACAAAGTACTGCACTCATCTTGTACATGCAATGTAACATCATACTCACAGTTTTGGTGCTTTAAAGTTATTCCTTTTTTTTTTTTTAATTTTTTTTTTCCTTCTTTATTAAAGGATATTTATTTGACCACTGTCTGGTTTTGAGTATCAACCAACATTAAAAACCTTTTCTTTTTTCTTTTTTTTTTTTTTTTAGTACAGTTTGGTTCTCATCCAAAAAAAAAAAAAAAAGAAAAAAAACACACAAAAAAAAAAACCCTTACAGAGTTCTTTAGTTTTCCACTGTTAACTCCTCACTCCTCAAGGTGACAGTTGTTGCTTAATGACAGATGGTTGTGCCTAAGCTATGTTGCGGCACGGAGTAGTGTCAAGTAGTATAACATCCATGTAACCTTAAGTCGCTCAAAGAATTTAGGTATCATAGAAGAACCTTGTTCTTAGGGAAGGTTAGTTGTTCTTAAATACAAATCACACTTACTTCCCACCTCTTAAAGGACAGAATCACTCAGTGAAAACTGGTAAAACTTTAAACCCAGAAATGCTAAAAGCTTAGCTTCCTTATTTTTCTCTACAGTTTACCCTTGCAGAACTAGCTGCTGGCAGTGCTATTTCATGGAGAAAGTCTCTTGCAATCGGTGACAAAGGTGGTAGCTGAAAAACTCACATTAAAAGCATTTGATTTGCTAACTACTTTTCTGGGTGTAGTGAACAACTTGGCTACTTTGGGAGTACCTTTATGAGTGTCTTCAAGAGTTTAAACTCCTTTCCTTGAGGAAGGAAAGTCACCCAAAATAGACAACTTGATCACTGATCATGTGCCAGATGAGTTGCCAGCTGTTTGGTGGTTTTTTTGTTCATTTGTCTGCTTGCTTGGTTTGGTTTTGTTTTCCTATAGTCATTTAATGTTAATTCATAGAATCATGAAACTGCTTTGTTTGGGAAAGACCTTCAACATCACCTAGTCCAACTGTTAACCCAAGACCACCCTGGCCATTAAATCATGTCCGAAAGTGTCATGTTCACGTTTCTTGAACCATCTCCAGGTATGGCTACTGCACCACTCCACTGGGTAGCAGAGTAGTGAGGTCTCCTATTGGCCTCCTTTTCTCCAGACGAAATCTGGTTCCCTCAGCCACTCCTCACAGGACATGTTCCCTAGGCCTGTCACCACCTTTGTTGCCCTTCTCTGTACATGCTCCAGCAACACAATGTCCTTGTTGCGAGGGGCCCAAAACTGAACATACCTTATGGTAGAGATACATTTTTCCTTTCACTCCTGGGTTTCTGGCACAAGAACTATGACAGGGGTAAGTGCTGGTAGATCCTACGCATAGCCGGTCCCTTACCATGGGAGAAAGCAAATAAACACTTATTTCTGGAACAGGAACTTTGTAGTGCCAATACAATCCTAGGAAACAAGAAAAAAGGATGACATTTCTGATAGCAAGGTGAAGTGACTGCATTTGCAGTACAAATCTACACTGCAAAACACCTTAAGAAAAATCTGAGTCCTGTCTGGCTCAGGTTTTCCACTGATGCTTTTCTCTTCTGTTGAAAAGTGGCTTACACTATTGATTCTGGATTGTGGCACTACAGGTACTCTGTTCCTAATGCTCTTAACGTGCCCCTGGCAGTGTGTGTGGACCTGGTGTGGGTGCCTTCACATGTTCTCTGCAGGAGAAACTCCTGTTTCAGAGTATTTGCTCCCATCAGATGGTGTCTACTTTGGGTCTGGCCTCAGCAGCTAGGTAGCTAACTTTCTATAACTCATGGAGATTCCTACAAGTTTGAAGTACATTTAATGCATGCATCAGAACTGCGAATTGGTGAATACATCTGTGGGCACACTTTGAAGGCAGTGGTATGCTGCTCAGAATAAAGCCTAAATGTACAACACAAAGAAGATAGGCGAGGGGTAGAACCATCACTTTTTTCTCTCTATTCATTACATGTCAGATGCACACAAAGATTGACTGGGCCACAGTCTTTCTCAAACTGGTAGAAGTAAACCTCACGTTCATCACAGAAACCATTGGTTTTATGTAGGGTTTGATTCTGTTACACTGCTCAATACCCAGCAGAGGGGAGGGGTAGGAAGAAAAGATGTACAAATGGAGAGCAAGTTTGTCAGATCTCTTCCCAAAAGCTACGGACTGTTCCTTTTCTCAGTAGTTCTTACTGTTGGTTCCCATTGTAGGGGGAAGCTTGGTTATTGGCTTTGTTCTTCCTGCTGAAGGAGGGAGCTTACACAAATCCTGGACATCTTCAGTATTTTTGGATTGCCAAACCACTCATGTCACTTGAGACAACACCTGAACTTTAGGCTCACGTCACAGATCTCTTACTAAAGCATACTGCTGTAGAGTTTTGCCACTCTTCATCTTTTAGGAGGGAATGATGTAATTAACAATAAAATAGCTTCTGTGGACTCCAGGTGGACTGTGTCAGCTATTAAACTGTTAAGAGTAACACTTTATGACACAAACTGCACTACAGCAGAAAACAATCCCACAGGTTTTACCAGGAGGCTCTCGCAGCATTGCCTCATAAACTGCCTTGCTCACAGAAGTGCTGCAAGTTTCTGTCCAACTCTCCACCTTAAAAAAATGCAGACCTGGCTTGTTCCCATATAAATGCCCTCCTGCCCTCTCCCCCTTTGCCCTGAGACTTCTTAGTCTCACTTTCTCTAAACGTGATGCAAATCTTCAACACTGTCATGCTGTCAAGACTTTGGCCAGCTCAGTACACCACCGGTGAAAGGTTGCCTCGGCAGGAAGGGGTGCTGGACAAAACCAGCAATTCTTACCTGTGCTGTTACAGCTGTTGCTTGTCTGCGTTAGTGCCGGCATTCGCTCTCATTAACTTACCAAAGCACTGGGCAAAAAAACCCCAAAAGGACTTGAGTTTTAAGATCACTCTCTGTATCTGTGGTCTTATCCCTTTGTTCCTAGCATATCTTTATGCTGTCTGTGGGATGTTGGAAATGCTTGTGCTGGAGACAAGTCACTTTTGTTGCCTTCTTCTCACTCTTGTCGCTGCTGCTGACTTAACTTTTCCATTAAGACGTCTTACTATGCCCATATTACTTACATAAGGCCAAGCACATTCATGATCTTTCAAACAGAATTCACTGTTTTATTTTAAACAGCTTCTCTAATTTGCATCACACTGCCTCTGTATATTTCTGTTTAAAAGTAACAGGAATAAGGAGAAAAAGGAAAATCATGCAAGTCATACAAAGCATTTATAGTAACTATACTTCTTTCTCAGTACTTCATTTTAATCCCATTCAATTTCAGTAAGAATGTAACTGAGCTCTTAGCAGACAAAGTCACCAGTGCATGCTCTAACTGCCATGCATGTTAACCATACAGTGTAAAACAATACAACAGACATTTTATGACAGCCTTTTTCTTTTCTCCCACGTGTGAGTAAAACGACTGTCGAAGTGGACAAAGAATCCACTGCACACTGGTTTAAAAAACAAAAGTTTTAAAAAAGAATGGTATTAAAAACTAAAATTGATACTCTGTTTTTAAAAATGCTTTCCTTCTGTTGCTGGAGCACATTTGCCTGTGTGATTTCTGTAATAGTTTCCTGAAGGTTTCTACTGACAGAAAGTCACAAACGATGCACTGCAATTCCTACTGGTCAAAAGCTTCTCAGTATCAAACTGTTCTCACGGCTGCTTCACCTGACCACTACCACTGTATGAACACATTATTTCCACCCACTCTGTGTTTTATGTGTTCCATCATCACAACCCCACTTCCTCTGTCACTCAGCTTTAAACTAGACTGTCCCTGTTGGTCAGCCTTGCCATGGTCTGGCTATTTATGGGCCACTCTTATGGTGCCAATGGTGAGCATGCAGGATGAAGAAAAGCTGCACACTGGTGAGTGACGCTTGGAGCATGTCTATACTGTCTTTCTGATTAGAGATGTGCAGGACTTGTTCTCAGTCAAAGGTAGCATTATTGAGAATGGCTGAGTAAATCTCTGTCCAGGAGATAAAGTTTATCACTTTAAAAAAAAAAAAAAAAAAGAAGTGTCTACTTAGGCCATGTTTTCAGGGAGAATGTGAGCCACAGGTTGTCTACCAGGACATGCTTCACTTAGATTTCTAGTAAAACTAACATATATTACATCTATGACACATGTAAATACTCAAAAGCAGTTACAGTTTTATGCCAATATTATGTCACATTTCAAGGAAAAAAAACCAACCAACCCTTCAAGTCTTCAGCAAGAAACTTCAAACAGAAATTGTGTCTCCCAACCAGGGTTTGTCAAAACCGCACACTTGGCCACCAGCCTGTGTTCTGGTCTCAGCCTTCAGCTGCCCAACAGATCTGAAGTCCTCCTGCCTTTCAAGGCATAGATATACACAAATCTGCTGCAGGCCCTACTGAACACTCAAGCTTCTGAGTAAGGAAGTGTTTGGTAGCCAGTACTAGCTTGGTTAAGTGACTGCAAAATTTAGCTCCTGCTCCCAGCAGAGCTTGCCCAGTGAAAGAAGCCTGCCTGTTTCCAAAGACGTTTTCCACTAGACAGTCAACGTGGCGTTGCAACAGCAAGTATGAGGCTTCCTTAAATAAATTCTAATATACTGAAACACTGTAAATTGGAATTTCTTCCGTGTGTCAAGACCTTCCAGCCAATGAAGGCCTGATCCCTTCACAAGCCAGCTTTTTTCCAAGTAGCTAGACTCCAGCTTTTATTCAGTGTAAGGCACAGAGCTATGCTTATACAAGTCATGGAGGTCAGCTTGAACCTTCCTCAGGCAGGGACTCCCTCTTCTGGTGCAGTACATGGAAAGGGAGACTTAAAATGTCATGGTGAGTTCCACCTTCACCTAGGAGCTATTCCTGGGCTCCAGTGGCTGGTTAAACTGTTTGCTTTTATCCTGTAAGTAACCCCTCCCCTCTGCCAGGGTTACAGAGGGGACTGTGTTTGGATGTACCAAGAGTCACGCTCCAGTGTTATTGCTTCTTGTAGGAATTTTCTATGCAAAGCAGTCATCATCAATAAAGAACACATAAACTTCTGTTTTCTGAAAATACTTCCATTGCTCTCTGTTTCAGCCAGCTTTGACCCAACATAACTCCTCATGGTATGCTTCAGTATTGCTTGTTTAAAACATCCCCGATGCATCCTCATTGTCTTGTCTCTTGGCTTCTTTGGCTGGCTGACTCGTTTGCTGGAGATAGATGTTCATGCAGAACAGCCAGCACTCCATACATACAGACATCTTCTCTGTGGTTGTTCTGGGTTGATGATGTGCCTTGCTGCTGAGCAGTGCACTGGACGTTCCATCTGTCTCATTCTGTAAGCACTAGAGGAATTTTTTACATTTATTGTGAGAGGTGGGGGAAAGGTGCTTGTGTCACTCACACCAGCACATGATTCTGCTTCTCTAGAACGACATTTCCCCTCTGTTTTCTACCCTTGCCAGCGTATCTCCAAATGCACAGAATGCTCTGGAGCAAAAGTGCTTAACTGGTAATGATGGGGCTACGGTTTGAACCCACAGCTTCTAAACAAAGGACAATTAGCCCTCCAGCATTGCTTCTCAGACAGGGAGTGCAGCAAGTGCAGCCACATTTGAGGTAGCTTCCACAAAGCCAGCTGGGTGTAGCAGTGAGGCTGAGCAGTGAAGACTCAGCACAGGATGCTCACACTAAATACTACTTAAGTTGTTCAACTATCCTGACTCCTCTCACTAAGTGAAAGTCAAACAGAGAGCTGGTCCTTTTCACTGATGGATTTCTGGTTCCCATTGCTGCAAATTCCTGAGAAAGAACACTGCTGGAATGACAGAATTAACAGTATATTCAGATGCAGAAAAAGTAGATTTAGCTTTTGTATTTCCACTCACAGGTAAGGGTTCTGATGTCCCTCTTTCAGCGAAGTGCAAGATCATTTTGCTTCTCTTTTGTTTTGCTGTCATCATTTCACAGAATACAAGCTGGCCTCAGAGAATTTCAAAGGTCTTGTTCCCTCTCTAAAAATCTTAAGATAGCAAGTATCTGCATGACTGTATTTAACTCAAAAGTGGGAAATCCATACACACAGATTACACTTAAACATACCTTATTACTGTAGCTCTTCCTCTCTCTTTAGCACCTGGATGCATGTACTGTTGTGAAGGTCTTGGACTCTGCCTCCTCTTTGACCTAGTGGGAAAAATTTCTTCCTCTTCAAGAATTACTGCAGCCACAGTAATGCAAGTGACTCTTCCAAGAGAACTTTTGAGTTGCTGTTTTCAATCTAACGGAAGCCAAGGCAGCTGATTCACTGCTGGCTGGATCCATGCGGTGATGTAAGACTTGGTGGAGAGCAGATGAGAATCCCCAGAGCAGGGATGGATAAGGTTTGAAACTACTTCAAGTTTAAAAGAAAAGAAAGTATACCTCCAAAACGCAGCTCAACACTTTGCAACACACACTACAGGTGATAGGAACCGATGACAGGAAAGGATAGGGAGTGTTACCAACCACCTCTGATGACTAATACAAATACCAAGCTTCCTTGGGCTGTGCAAAGACTGAAAGGACATGGGGTTTGCAGAATGTCAGGACTTCAGTTACATTCACAAAGCACACACCTAATCTTGAGCCTTGAGAAGCCTACAGCAGTCTGAGCAGTTCTGGGGCAAGCCAGGTGCATTCAGTATCAGTGAAAACCTAAGGAAGGGAAGCTCCTTTTTAACAACCTTCTTGGGGCTGCTGTGCAGTACAGAGGCATCTGTCCTTTGCTGTGCAAACCATTCCCACCTCCTGTAAAACAGCTTCCAGCTCCATGTAAGGCGATCTTCTTGACAACTCACATTTTCCCCCCACCCCAAATCTAATAACTTTGACAGTTACTTCTCCTCACCAAGCCTGTACCTGAAAATGACACAAACTGCCAGATGTGTTGTTGCAGCTGAGCTTTGCTTGTGTGAGACCCAGAAATGATGAGAAGGTGGGTGTAAATTACGTGTGTGTTTCTTTGGTCCTAGGATGAGCTGCCAGTAGTGGAGAGGCAGTACTGGAAGCTACAGGTCCCTGAGAGGTTGTGGTGGGCAAGCTATGAATCCCCATATTAGTGTCAAAACCCACTTCTGTCTACAGTATCTAAAGGTATTGTGATATGAACAATTGAATCTACTTTATGGCTATGCTGCACAGCCAGAAACATGGACACAAGCTGAACTGACTCCAGGACCTAGCACAAAACTATTTGTTGTTCCCAAACCTTCAGCATAGTGGGGAAAATTAAACCTACTCATCTGAAACAAGTGTAGTAAAGGAAGGAACTAACGCCACTAAGCAAAACCAGAGACTTTGAAAAATTAGTTGTTCCTCCACACCACATTCTCTGCTTAGCACCATTCAGAGGTAGTGCACATATGCAGCATTGCTAAGAAAAAAATGTAAACAAGACATTCTGAATGTTGCTTTGCAGAGTCAGGTCCACTTCCTGGGGAAAAAAAAATCAGTGTACAGCTGTGCACTTAGTGGCACATCCAGTTACTGGGGCTGACCAATGCGTGCTTACTTCTTTTTGTTTGGATTGTTTGTTTGTCTGTTTTTCAAATTGTCTCTTGACATCCAGACCTAATCTCTAATCAGGATTATCTTTGGCCTCGAGATCTAAAACTTCTGCAATCGACCAGATTAACTGCTTTTACTGACATCTAGAGTCCTTTAGAGAACGAAGGCCTGCAATGGGTGGCATTTCTGAAAAAGAAAAAAGAAAAGGAAAAAAAAAAAAGGTGAAAGAGGAAAAAAAAAAAAAGTAAAGAAAAAAAAAAGAGAAAAAAAATGGTTTGGGTTTTGTTTTTTCAACACAGTGCTCACAGAGCGCTGTTCAGGAGCCACTTCAGCACAGAATATAAAAGATGGCAGAAAGAATTGAGGTTTAGCCTCTAATTGAAGGTAAACCTGAAGTTAATCCCCAGCTGGTAGAAAAATGAGTTGAAATAAAAAAAAAAAAAAATCTTTCAAAACTGACAACTGAAAGGGAGACATCCCAAAATATCAATCTTGAATTGATGCACTGCTCACTCTCACAGAGTTTTCTTGAAAGGAACTGTCCTGGGAATGCCATCGATGGCATTAAGTAAAACTTTAGTGTGTGTGTTACATCTGTTTTAGCCCTTTATTTGTATTTTCACCTGAAAAAAAAAAGTATTTTCTTAGAGACTTTATCTCAAGCAGTTCTGTATTAATCCATTCATTTTCACAGGATCACAGGATGTTAGGGATTGGAAGGGACCCAAGGAGATCAAGTCCAACCCCCCTGCCACAGCAAGACAATACTATCTAACACAGATCACAGAGGAAAGCGTCCAGACAGGCCTTGAAAGGCTCCAGAGGAGACGACCCCACAACCTCTCTGGGAGGCCTGTTCCAATGCTCTGTGACCCTTATAGCAAAGAAGTTCCCCCTTGTGTTGAGGCGGAACCTCTTTTGCTGCAATTTACACCCACTGCTCCTTGTCCTATCACAGGGAGCAAGTGAGAAAAGCCTGTTCTCCTTCTTCCTGGTTACATTAGCCAGGAAATGTAATTCCCAGTCTGTAACAGACAGATTAATTCACACCTTTTACTTTGTCCACACAGGGAAAAAAAAAGGAGAAAAAAAAAGCTATTTCTGGATCACTTGAGGCATACGGATTATGAACTCCAAAAACTTAACTACCCAGATGGGGATACACTTACAACAAAAGTCTTCTTCGTTAAAGTCAGGATTTCACAACACAACACACTAGTGCAAAATCCAGTAGCACCACCCAGAAGGTGAAGGTAGCTGCTGCTATCACTGGCACATACTCGAAGACGTTTTAAGAAACAAAGAGTAGCAGTACATTCTCCAGAGAACAGCAAGTGTATCTCAAAATGGGAAAAAATAACAGAACAGCCACAGCAAAAATAAGGAAAAATAAAACAAACCCAAACTGTTTTGGTGTTTTGGGGTTTTTTTTTTTTGATAGTTCTGTCAGGTTTTTGGTAATGCATTGCCTTTTCTTACCCCCCCNACTGCTCTCCCCTGCGGTGCAAGTTCATGCTGACGTTTTCAGAATGCAGTACTCAGTGCTATTCCCTCCTACACACGCTCCTATAGCTCCATTAAAGACAGACAGGATGTATAACAGCTGTCTCTGGGAAAGTCATGTTTCAAACAAGCAAATTTTTTCATCTTAAAACAGAAGTGGAAAGCCTACAGTAGGTAAAGCCACCAAAGTGTCAGCTTTGGGTTACGACTGCTAAGCACTCACCTACTGCACACACATATCAGAAACTGTCTGAGCAACAGGATTTTATTGATATGTGCACTTCTGTCCACCGTGCCCCATATTTATGTTCGGCATCTCTTTGGGAATTCACAGGTGCAGCCCTCGTTAGACTTGTGTTTTAAAGACAGAAACAAAGCGTATCTACTCTACGAGAAAAGAAATTCCCAAGTATCAGCTTCCAGTTTTAAATTTAATTTCAATAGGAAAATATTAAAAATGTGCACGTCTGAATTATTTTTTGTTTTCCATGTTTCTGTATATACATATGTGTGTGTACGTATACATAGAAATACTCAGGTACCACACACATTCACAAAATCTTATGTGGAAATATTTCTGTTCACTGTTTTCCCACATGTAAATGACATCATATTTAAAAAATGTTAGTAGTAATAATAATAATATCATTTAAAATAATACTACATTTATTCGATTATCAGCTTTTTTGTGGTTTTTTTTTTGTTTGTTTTTTTTTGTTTTTAATTCTTATTATTCTTCTTTCTTCATCTTTATTATGTCCATTTAGCATTTACCGGCCAGTTTCTCCTTACACTTTTTCACGGATGTGACGTCAACCCAACGTTGCTGACATCACATCGAAGGACACATCTGGTTTACAGCAGCTTCAGTGACAGGAGAATCAGGCCCAAACATCCCCAGGTGAATTAAAAAGTTGTATCTGCTCCTCTGGACCCGATGAAGATGCACACACATCACCATCTAAAAATCCACCAAATGAAAAACATGTAGTTCACCACGAAGTTTTCAACCAGCAGCACGCTGAATCAAGCTCCCCCCACCCCTTTAATAAATAAAATGAGAAAATACCCTGAAAATATGGAGGAAACATAAGCAATTTTTTCTTTTGTACATGACATACCATATAATACATGGCGGTTTAGCATGTGGCCTAAACCATTTTCCTGACTAGTCAGGAGAGACCTGATAAATCACCGGTAAAGAAATAAAACCAACCCCACCCAACCAATATTAAAGAAGTAAAAGCATCCATTTCTAACGTTAAGTGAGAACCTGTGCGTATTATATGGTATGTACACACAAGTACACACATGAAAACAAACTTACACTTCTCTAGTTTCGAGCAGCAGTCTCTAGGTGGAGAAAAAAAACCGCGTCGTACAAATTCAACAAGCAGTCGGCTTTCATGTTTAACATTCAAATCGATTTGGGGAGCAAACAGAAAGGTCCATGCGCCTTCTGACTCCGAAAGTCTGACACTCATTCATACATTTTAAAAAAGCCCTCTTCAACATTACAAGCAGTTTATGGCAAGAATGTACTTTGATGCAAGACACGTGACACTTGGCTTACCTTTCAAAGAGGTTTTTGTTTGTTTTTTGTTTTTTTTTTTTTTTTTGTTGTTGGTTTGGTGTTTTGTTGTTTTTTTTTTTGTTTGTTTTTTTGTTTTTTAAAATAAACCTATTATATAAAGAAACGTGTGTTTGCCCAAAAGTCTGTTAAAATTACATCAAAACAACTTTTAAAACCTGCTCACTGAGGATAATTGAATTCTACTTCCTGTTTTTAAACACTTAGTTAACAGTTCGGAATATTGCCTGGTGTAGTCTCGGTAAGGATGTGATATGAAGACCCATGAAAGAGTAAACATGTCTCCATTTCGACTTGCTATGACAACAGAACTAGAAACAGCTTTCTCGGCTGGACGAGTTCAGTGTGTGAGTAATCCCTTGCAATAGCTCTATGCCCTTAACACAATCTGTAATAAAACAGCGGTCCCCATAAGCCACTATTCGCAAAACCTGAAATTCATGTGACATTCCGGAAAAGTCCCCTGCAAAACAGGTAACTGAACGTACATATACAAGATATCCAGCAAGGCTAGAAAACAAACCACCGGCTATTTCTTGTTATCTGTGCACATCAAATTTTACATTTCAAATTCTCAGGGTTTTTTGGTTTGTTTTTGTTGTTTGTTTGTTCGTTTGTTTTTGTTTTTTTCAACCCCTGGGAGACTCACCTTCCATCATTGGTTGGCTTCAAAATACGGTTAAGTGGAAGATAGTAACTCACTGTAACTACATGGAATTTCATATGAAAAAGTAAACCTCATGTTGGACAGCATTGTAGAACACCAGAGTCATCTCCAGAAAGAAATACGGTATCTTCCAGCACATATGTATATATGTATGTGTGTGGGTATATATAGACACATATATATACATACATATATATATATGTNCCCCACCAAAAAAAAACAAAACCAAACAACCCAACTTCAAAAGGAAGAACTTTTATACAAGCAGTTATAGTAACTTTGTTTCAATTAAAGATGCAACTCTCTCTCACTCCTGGCAAGAATAAATTGGTAATGGCACTGCTTCTCCACAGTGCAAATCCTGAGAAATTATTAACAACGAAATACAGGGCTGTCAGCACTGAGTTCTTGCACAAAACGCTGCAATCAGGTACCTTAAATAAATAAAACAGAGAGTAACCTATACTGTGTCTACCACGAAAAGGGGATGTGACCTGGGACACTGCTAATTCTTCCATCATTGAGAATTAGAAAAGGATTGCATTCAATTATATCAGTATCTTTCAAGTTATAGGTGGCCAATAATGTACAAGGAGGTAATTTGTAATTCAAGTTTGTTTGTTTGTTTGTTTTTGTTTGGTTGTCTTTTTTTTTTTTTTCCCCTTCAACTAGCTACAGGCTGAGTTTTAAATTTTACATTGAAATGTGACTCAAATTTAAAACAAGCCCTCTCGGAGGAGCATTTTCTAATTTTGTGCAACTTTGATGCAGAGCCCAACACAGTCCTATGAAGAGAGACAGTGCATCTTTAAGCTGATTGGCACTGAAATCCCATTTTCTTTAGCTGCATTCTATTAACTTGGCCAAGTTATCTCGTAACTCTGTTAGTTCAAATATTTTTCCATCAAGAATTTCTAAAAGTGTCTTCAAGTTATTGCGAAAAGCTTCTTGCTCATTCTGACTTTTCTCCAGACGTTGCTCTAGGTCAGACAGTTGGCCTTCCAGGTCTTTGTTTCGAATTTCTACTTCCTTCAGAGAAAATACATAACATGTTAATGTGTTATCTGCAAACAGAAAGCAGTCTAACCTCCTCCTGGCATTTGCATGCTATTTTCATCAACCTGTCTTTAAAGCAATTCGTGACCCTTTACAGCTTGCAATAAACCAAAATGAGAACCAAAACTACTGTTACTACTGTGTAGATGCTACCAATTCCTCCATTTCTTTTAGTAATTTGTCTGAAGGACAGAAATTTTTGGAGGGGGAGGGGCTAACATTTGGTTACTGAACATTGTGTCTTTACTGGGGCAAGCTGTTGCTTCTGTCATTCAGAAATGTGTTACCTAGTGACCTTCTCAAGGGTTTACTTGTGTCCAAGCATTCCCAGGTTTAGACTACATGAATTGTTCAAGGACACCGTCCCCGTTAAGTGGTCTCATACAGAAGCACTGCCTTATTCCTATCACACATTACAGGCCTTTTCACCTGGAAGATAAAGACAGAAACATAAACTAGCTAGACCAATGTCATGGTGGCACTGACTGTAACAAATTTAAACCAGCAAGCGCAAGCTGAATGTCTTGTCTTGCTTTTTGATGCCCTGGATTACCCATCTGCAAGTCCCACAGCAGCACAGCTGTGAAAGCACGGAAAGAGTGGGAACTAGCAATGCTGCATTACACACAGTTGAGGGGCTCTGACCCTGAGCAAACTCATCTCTCATTCAAGAATAAGAGAAGCCTGCTTGCATTAGCCCACATTGGTCCCCAGTGGCTGCCCAGCTTTGTGCAAACCAAGCGCCCTCACTTCTACCCAGTTAGCACTGTTGCAGCCTGTGGGTCTGGAATGAGAATCATTAGCTGCCTGTTCCTTGCTTGCCTCTGAAGGTCAGGCTCATTTTTTTTTTAATTTCCAAGAGAAAAACTTTCCAAGGCAGCATGGGGACAGCCTGTCCAGCACACCATACATCCTGTGCAGCCACTCTGTGGGAAAGTACGGAGTGATTTGGATGTAGACACATCAACACCGCAGCTTTGTGTCATCAAGCTTTAATGGTCCTGCTCTTTCGCTGCAAGTATTTTCACACAGCCATGAGGAGGGAGATTCGGCAAGCAGTTCCTGCTCCCAGCACAAATGACTCCTCTTTGTGCCCTCCCACTGTTTTAGTTATGATTCTTCTGTCTGCATTAAAGCTAACAAACCTATTAATGTTTACATTGGGCAGATCTCAGCTAACTGTTCAGAACCTGACCAAAGAGAATAGGTATTTGGGCAGTCAAGAGTGACAGCTATAAAATGGCAGCCTTCTGTCAAAGTCCACCCTCAAAACATTTTTCCACCCACAATGAGTCTGACTGGCAAGTGACAAATTGTCACTGCATCCAGGCCAGAGGCATGATGGGGGTGATGTGGCCGGTGCTCAATTCCAGCTCCAGCCTCCCTAGTCAAGGAGGGCTCTGGAACCCCCAGCAGTGGTGCAGGAGGAGAAGGCACAGTTTCGTGAACTTTATCTGATCGCAGTTGTGTTTGTTTGTGCAAGCCAAGGGTTACTTTCAAGCTGAACTCTCTTATTTCCTGTTCATAAGTGAGCAAGTTAAAAATCACAGAGTTTTGGGCACAACTGAGAGCAGGAGTCACCACTTGATGCCAGGACCAAGGAAAGAATTAGCCTAATCCATTTAACACTGAACAACATAGTTGTCAAAGCAAGACTGTTTCTAGAAACAATACAGATTAAAATACAAACATGCTTAGGTAGTGATTAGCTACCCCGTAACAAGCTAACCCAATCATACCCACTGAAGGCCCTTCTTCACTGAGCCTACTCCTGAGCTCCGAACTGAGTACTGACAAGTACTAGCTGGTGTAATGACTGCAGGGGATCAAGACTACCTAAGGCCAAGTGACCACAGTACAGTACCAAAAGGGAAATGTAAGCTCCTCTCAGCTCTGCAGGAATCACGCAGTTCTTTTGTTAGGACCTACAAAATTGACTGCTGGTTTTCTATGTTTGCCCACATGTTTACTGCCCCTGTCTCTGCTCCTCTTCTGCTCACTAAAATGCATGCTCTCTAGGAAGTGTCTTTGCTGCTGCTCTTACTCCAGAGATAATAAATTCTGTAAGTAGGCAAGCCAGTGATGAAAGGGATTGCTTTGGAACAAATTCATGGATACATACAAGGCTTTATTTAGTGGTATCTGAGCCTGAGTACCATCCCACTGGCCTGTATCTAGCACTGAAGATCATTTTCTAGGCCTCTGTCAGATATTTTTAAGATGGGGAATTGTTCTGCTGTGAGTTACTAGGGTGGGAACATTAAGGCAGTGGAATGTCTGTGTTAGATTAGGAATCAGCAATGTGCTAACTCTCTACTAACGGTCCTTACCCTGTATCTCTTCAAGTCAGAAGAGTTCCCTCCTGTCTTTGGAACTTCCAGCTTGCATATTTTATTTATATTCGACTCTTCACACCTCTTTCTTTTCTAATCCACACACAATTAGCTTCCCAAACATCCCTTCAGAGGTATTTTCTCACACACTTACTCCTATTTTGCTGTCCCTAGCTAATGCTTAACCTATTTAATGATGTATGGGAAGTGCAACTAACTGAAATACACCAGAAGCTTTGCTTTTTAGTTTCTGAAAAATGCTTCTTTCCAATTTTCACAATTATTCCTTACACGTGTGCAGTCTGCTATTACAAACCAGCCTACCTCTAAACTGTTGCCTCTTCGCTGGAAGAAGAGAGCTGTCCATATAATGTAATTTACTTCTCTTGTTGTATCACTTTACTGCAGTTAATTTCATTTAACTATAAATTGACTCTTGCAGTACATAAAGGCCCTTTAGAAGACGCATTTTGCACTGTTTTTGCAAGCTCTTATTAGAGCAGACACAACAATTTCTCACACATGGTTTAGCGTCAGAAAATAAATAGCTAAATAACAAGCTATAGCTGTTGTTATCACTGCAATAATCTCTTGTGGAGTCCAGCACAAGGATCTAAATAAAATATTCAAAGCATAAACCCCAGCTATATTTAGGAACCAGCTATAGCAATAAAGTTATCCTGATTTACTGTGAAAGTCACACTGATCATGACTCACTGATATGTCTTCTCTACACTGCTAATGACATTAAGCAACAAGGGTCCCGACACTTACCCTTCACAGTGGTAACACATTGCTCTTCACTGGAATTTGCCCATGATGGATTTCTAATTCATTCCCTGATATGAGTGTGTCAGAAACGCAATACACCTTGGAATAGTAATTTCTTTGTATAGCATTTTTCATACAGGCTACACTCCAAAATATTTTTGAGTTACATAATCCGTTTGCAAGCACGAGAGGGGAAGAAATAAAGCAGAAGGAAAGAGTGAGATGAACAGATACAGATCCTGGAGGCAATCGCCCTGAAAACAGATGATGTGTCAACCAAGTGAACAGCAGTGAGATGCATTAGTCTGGAGTTACTGAAGAAATCACATTTCACTGATGTCACCAGACGTAGGCTGAAGTGGCTCAGAGAAGGCCAGTATCATCAAAGCAGGGCAATTACAGCAAAGCAAAAACTCAACGATCTTTTTAGCTGCGCTGCATCAGGTCAGTAGAATGTTTTAAGCTTAAAAACCTCAACTTTCAATTCAGACCCTAAATATCTGTAAATCTACTTGAAGAGAACCATATAGACCTATTTTCTGAAACTCATCACCTACAGCATGATGTATGCACACATATACCCATTTGGTTGCTAAAGATACACGTGTACCGAAGGGAAGCTACTGACTTTAGAAGGTCAAATCATACAAACGCTTAGCATTTTCTAGCCTTTCATCTCTTACCAGTCTCTCATAATTCTGCTTGCTAAGGATAGCTGATTCCTGGCTCACTGTTGCTATTCATGTGATCTTTCACTGAAATTACTGCATACACTACTGCTGGAACAATTTCCAACTTTCATTATAATCTTTTTGAGTCTCTCAGATGAGTGCCTTTACAGCTGAAAACTCACATCTGTAGCCTAAAGCTAACAACGATTTTTAGAACAGGGAAATAGGCAAGCTCAGATGTACTCAAAACAATCTTTATAAATTGTTTCAAGTAATAACGTACTTTTTCCAAATAATATGAATTAAGAATGGGGCAAAATGAAAGAACACATTTCCTTCTTTTGTGGTTTATTCTGTAGATTAAAAGGAAGAGATTCAAGGGCATTCCAATTCAGGTAATGCATTGCAATGAATATCTGCTTCGCAATTTTTAAGCTGTGGCTGATTTGATGGGGCATGTTTTCAGCATGATTTAGGTCAAGCCACAGCACAGCAAGGGTCACCTTTCTGTACATCAGATTTGGAGCTGTTTAATGTCTCAGTTTCCAGTCCTACCACAACTCTGAAGTATGACTTCAGAGTTTAAGCCAATTAAGTTTTGAGTCAGCCTCATTCCAAAGGCAGATTTCACAAGGGCTGTGCATTTGTGATATACAGTCAGCACAGTGACATACAGACAGACAGGAGTTCAGATGTAGGAAGGGCAGGTATTCTGAGGGCACACTGATGCCAGCAGGCTGAGGCACCTGGCTTTACAGACAGTAAAGAAACAATCCAGGACACAAAAAAACATGAAAAGCACAATGATGCTGAATAATTTTGAGAAATGCTGAAGTGTGTTTTTAAAGTCTGTACTACGCAAGAATGTTTTAACCTTTAATTTCTCAGGGCATATTTAGAAACTGAACACAAACTGATCCCAAACTGTTTATACACAGACTAACAGTTTCAGCGGCATTCAAGATCTACAAGCAGACAGGGCAGTGAAAATGAAACTAGAATTGCCCAGGACATATTTCAGCCTGAGAGTATACTGTGGACTTCTAAATGAAACTTGAGGTTGCTCCTTTGGGTAAAAACAGCCAACTGCAGTAGGTGAAAATGCTGATACAAACTCTTAAAGATGATTCCAACCCACTAATTTGCAATACAGTCTAACTTAGACATTTATCTGGTACCTTCAGTGTATGCAGCACAAGTTGCTGATGTGAAGTGCTCACCTGATGATAACTTTTCCTGTCTCTCTAAATTAAGATGCTGCACTATAGCTCACCTGTAACTTCTGAGTCAGAGAATCCCTCTGTGCCTGGAGCTCTCTGGCATTGTCGATTTCTTGTTTCAATCCTTCTATTTCCTAAGGAAGAAGAAAGAGCCTTGCTAGCAACATGTCACCTGGCGTGGCTTTAGTGCAGATGTGCTGGCTACTGCTTCTTCTCCTGAACAAGCCGTTACAATGACACCAAAACTAGAAGCTGGCTATTTCCCATCACAGCATATAGAGTTTAATCCCTGGTCTCAATACTCCTGAGTCACAATTTCAAAACAGCAATTCCATTGTGAATAAACAAGCATTTTCTTTCATAAAAGGCCATGTTTTCCTCTCCCACACAAACAACCTGAAATATTTTTTTCCTGGAAAATGAATAGTCCTTGTGATTAGAGAGACAATTTTATACTTCAAAGTCTATTAGAATGTAGCCTTCTCCATTTTTTTCAAGAGAAAAATCCAATTTTCATCTGTGATCTGCTTATTATGTCAGCAGCAGCAGGGCTGAGCATCAAAAAAATTGCCTGGTTTTACAATTGATCTATTCAAAAAGAGGGCCTAAAAGAAATGGTATCTTTAATTTAGCAAGATAAAGTATAAAAATAACATATGGAGATGAAATACTGAATGCAAGAGAAACTTTTCCTGAAGTTACTTTCAGGAGAAAGGAACAGAAACAGCTAATGAAACCAAAAGGTAATGAACTTAAAGCTATTAAACACTTTTCTCCAAAGGGCACAATCACCTCCTAGAACTTCCTGGGAAAGATTCTTTGCAGTCAACAGCTTAGCATAACTCAAAAGTAAATGGGCACCAAAAATGGAAAACGTTACCAACCTGAGGTATCTCTTAAGAATGAGGAAGTCTGGAAAAGGCTTCATTCTATTTTAGAGGGATATGCTGTAACTACCGTGCCCCTCCTACAACTCCTTGGAAACATCTAGCAACTGCCCTGCTGGAGGCAAAGTCTGCAAGACACACCGCTCCCTCCAAACATACACACCACTGCCCACTGCATCTGTCATGGAGGGCTAAAGGCATCTGGCCAAATAATCCTTTATATATGGCTTTTTCCACCTCCTTTTTTCCCATCCATAGAGAGGCATTCTCGGTTATCCCATGGCACAAATCTCCTTTTCCCTAGCACCTGGGCCAGTGCAGGTGCTACTCCAATTTCTTTTTTCTTGCTGGTGGTCCAGCCCAAGAGGGATGGCACAATAAATATCACCAAGTTCAAGGACAGAGCCTTGGCATAAGTTTAAGGAAAGGGCCAACCTTAAGTATCATAAGAATCTGATATATTAGCATAGCCTGGAAAACATATTGGCCCAAAAAAGGCATTGATCTGTCACTTGTTCAAAACCATACTACTCTTCTTCCTGAAAAAAAAAAAAAAAGCCTATGACAGCTTCCCTTCCTAGCAAATTTAGACTGTCATCAGTGTGACGCACGTTCTCTGGAAACAGCTTATGACTTACTTCTGCAAACAGAGATGATTGGTAAAAGCACACCAAAAACCCCAACATTTTTGTTGTTGTTCAGATACTCAGCTCTGTATTGGAGTGAAGTAATTATACACACCAAGAGATACTAATGATAAAATCTTTACTTCATAACATATATAGGAAATAACACAGTATTCACCAGCCATCACAAGTGCAATACTAAAAGCCCTTAGAATTGATGCCACAGAAAAATAACGAATAAATGTTAACAAATACCTCTTCTTTTTTCTTCAGCGTAGACTCTAACTCCTGTATTGTCTGGTTTAATTCTGTTTTATGTGTGTGGACAGCATTGGCTTGACTGCTCACACACTCCAGCTCAGTCACCTGTTGAAATAAATAGAAGCAAAACATACAGAATTAATTTCAGGAAATTCAAGGTACTACTTTCTTCTTTTGCAACGATGGCTGCATTTGAAATACAGCCTTAGTTCTGACGACAGTGTAAGAGACCAAGAGTTGTCATACTGATGACAAAAATGGAAAAATTCTGCAAGGTGAA
>WAAF01007039.1:0-17356 GCA_013400475.1 Tricholaema leucomelas
GGGGGTGGAGAACACCCAAACCATCACAACTCTGTTTCTTACTTATAAAGCCTTTGCATGCTTTTGGCACTGGCAATGGCACTGAAACTGTTTCCACAAACTTTTATTGAAAATACAATCAGTCCTCACACACTGAGCAGCTGCAACAGAAAATGTGTTTGTGACGTTACTTACACTTTTCTCTCTCCAGTTTCACTGGAAATTAGGGGGGTGAAATCTGTCTCGCAATGTGACTTACTGGAGTAAATAATGGTATTCAACCTTTCAAAAGAGGGGTTGTCTTCAGGCTTCAGTTTGAAGAGGACTCCTTGAAGAAGTTACAACTGATTGTGTGAACAGATGCAAGGTTTCAGCAGGGGCAGTGTCCTGGAGTCCTGTATACCCCAAAATTCCTCTCCCTCTGTGGTTTGAATGGGAGAGGAAAAGGGAGCAAAAAGACCTGTTTCCCCCTGCCCCTGCCCTGCAGGTGTGAAGGGGGGAAGGAAGGGACCCTTCCGGCATGAGGAGTGCCCCGTGCAGGGCCCGCGCTGGAATCAGATGGGGATTGGCTGTGTGCTTCACGCCTAGGAAGTGGTAACTCAGCTCTTTGTCTCGGAAGGTTATAAATACTGGGGGGACTTCCTGCCTTGGGGTTCCTGCTTTGGGGGGTTCCTGCCTTGGAGTTCTCCCCGCTTGGATAGCTTCTACACAAGGAGGCCCTGGCTCCAAAAGACAAGCTCCGAAGGACTGCGTCCACCTTAAGCACCCGCTTTGTGCAGCTCTATAGCTCTCAACGACCCTCGGAGGCCTCTGAAAGACCCGCAGGGACAAGCGTCTGGACCGCCCTTCCATTCAAGCCAGCCTGACTCACCTATGAGTAGCTTTGGCTCAGTCTCATATTGATAGTGGGGACACTATATATATTTAATATCTCAAGCCTTTCCCAACTTCTGACTTCCAAAATAGTCAAATCTTCCTATGGTATCCATGTAGATCTTCTCAACCAACTGAACCTGCTAATTAAAACTAAACTANTCCTCCCTGGAGGCGTTTAAAGCCAGGCTGGATGAGGCCTTGAGCAGCCTGCTCTAGTGAGAGGTGTCCCTGCCTGTGGCAGGGGGTTGGAGCTGGATGATCCTTGAGGTCCCTTCCAACCTAAACCATTCTATGATTCTATGATTCTATAATTCCCTGCCTCCATAACAGGCAGAGATTACAAAACCGTGGTCATACTTTGGTATTCTTATACTGGATTGCTGAGCTTTAGTGAATTTTTATAACCTGAAGTGTCTTAAGCCTCACTAATACATTAACTACCGCTCCATTTCTAACGCTGACTTTAAAAATGGGCCTGCATGTTCCTCTTCCTAAACTCCTTCATTCTTTCATCCAATGTGCTTGCTTTAAATTAATTGGTGGGTTGGGTGTTTTTCTGCTGTATAAAGTAGGTGTATGTGAATACTTACAGGAAGAATATAAAGCATTTGGTTGTTATTAGTGTAGCGATAGCTAACTCACACATGCAAAAAATTAAAGAAACTCACAAATGGTCAAGTGACTTCTTGTTTTGTTTTGGGGCTATACAGCATCAAACCACATCCTGCAGTACAACAGATCTTTTCACTTCTTTCTTTTTTTTCCTTTTATTTTTTTTTTTTTTTAATTTGTGCAGTATCATTTCAGGTTAGTAAAACAAAGAAAGACAGTACTCTTATTGTACTCTTATTCTCTAATCCCCACGTTTTATTATTTTTATTTAAATATAACATACTATACATTGTTGCTCAATGATTTTTTTTTTTTTGTTTCCATTTTCTTTTACAAATCCCCATTTTCTTTTTGCTCAGGAGTCCATTATGCTGAGTGTGACAGAAAACAGAGCCTATGGTTAAGCATTTATGATACACTAGATAGAATGTCTGCAGTTTGCTCCAGCTACAGCGAGCATTACAGTATACCAAATGCACAGGAATCATAGATTCCTTCAAGGTTTTGTTTTGGTTTTGGTTAATTTTCAGAAACCACTCTTCATGTTACAAATGGCTCCTGACTCACTTTGGAGAAGTGATATTTCCCAGCTTGGCCTCTGAGCAGCATGGTGTTTCGAGTACTATGATACTATTCACGCATAATTCCTGCCCTGACAAAGTCATCTAAGTAATTCTGTCAAAAGATAACTTGTTTTGTACCTTAAATGTTCTTTAAATGGCCATCCAATACTGCATTCACCCAGGCTTACACTGCGTGTGCGCTGCAGGTGGTCCATTATGTCTTGCCAGTTTTAACTACCAATTGCAAACCTGAACAACAGAAAGTTGCTTTTATTGTGGTAGTTAAGTTTTGCTGTTAACCTGAAATTGCATTTTAAATTTCAAATTCTCATTTCTCTTTCTGGAAAAATCTCATTTGCCAAGAATGAAACTTAAAGGTAAAGTACTGTGACATACAATGTCAGTTACGTTGTCTCTCAATTAACTTCTGGTTTTAAAACATTTGACTTCATTTAAGGACCAGAAACACAACCTGACAATTTTGTATTTTATGGGAAAGCTATTTTTTTTTGCCCCCCCCCTTTTATTTTTTTTTAAACAGTTAATATTTAAATAACAGATTAAGATTGAAGTGCTGGTTAAACACTGACTTAAATAAGTTATAGAAGATTTCAACACCACCAGCCTTTATAGAGGTTAAACATTCTCAAAAAGACACATTTAAGCAAGGCTCTCCTTTGTACCAAAATACAGCTTCCAAACAATAAAAATAAAACAAACTTTTTTCACAACAAGAAGTATTGAAGATAAAGCTGCAGCATCAATATAATCTCGTAGCTATCCCTTAAAGTATTTAGAACAAAATAATATTATACTACTTTTGTTTCTTACTAAAGACACTGCAAAGGCTTATTTATTTATTTATTTAGTGGAATACAATGTGAAGACAGTGGTACAAATTCTTTGATGTACTGTTTTCTATTTACCTGCTCTAACAAAATGAATCTCAATATGGTTACACTGGTGAGCTATCCAGAGCTCTCTAAAATTACAGAGTAAAGTAAAACATAAAACAAACCTTACGTACCTTTAATTGAACAGACTCCATATTATGCTTAACTTTATTATACTGCAGTCACTCAAGTTAAGCCATGGGACTAGTGACACTTCATAAGAATGTGGTGGATATTACTGTACTTTGAGCCTCCAGTTACTACGATGGATATGAAAGGCATGCTAAAGCTGGATACCAGCACAGCTTGTTGGTTGGCTCTCATCTATAGCATACATGTGACTAATAATCTCTGATAGAAGCATGCGCATGACTTTGGATCTCTTGTCCCTCAGTCCTTACATAGGTATTGCTCCCACTATGTGCCTGCGATCCTAACAAGCTGGTAACAATGTGCTGAGTGGGTGTCTCCATTGAAGAAGGAGTGCAGGGCCGTGATGCCTTTCTGTTTACCTTTTGAAGGCCAAATTTTACACTTGGGAACTGCATGCTGGTCGAATTCTAAACATTCGCAACCTCAGTGACTTTCACAGGTCTGTCCTTATCCAGGTTCCAGCCCAAAGCTTGCTGCAGAACAGCGCACTGATTGCAACGCCAATGCAATCTTAGTTCCAAAAGGAAATCAAAGTCAGATGAATATACACACAGGTGCACTAACACCCAAGTACAGATGTGGCCCCTTCTCTCAGTTTCAAAATAGCAGAGAGACCCTTTGAACAAAGTATGTCTTGAAATTTGTTCTTGAGTGCTGCTAGGTTAAAAAAAAATCCTCTAACATAAAGTCACCCAATACCATAAATCCAAGCACGGCTTGTTTGGTCTTTTTGCTTAAGTGCAAGCAAGTTTAGGGAAAAAAATCGATTATACACCTTAAATTCTGCCTTTAAAGCCTTGTCTAATACGTGTTTCTCAGAGTACTTCTGAGGTTTCGGTATGTTAACCTATTAGCCCCTGTGTGAAGCACTCAGAAAAAGGGGGAAATAACAAAGAAGCAAATCAGGAAAACATTTCAAAAAGATATTTAACATCCTATTAAATAAATAACTTAGAGAGAAATAAAAAGAAATGAATTTAGAACATACAAGCAAACCATACTATTCGTTTTGTTAGAACAGTTTTACATTGCTTTGCTTATATTCCTTAATCCTATCCACTCATCCACAAGGCTTCTCCAGAAATGTCATTATTTGTGCATATGACCCAAGTGCTTCCAGTAAATACTTGCATGTCTAACTGTTCATTGGATCATTAGGCTTGAACAAGCAATTAAGGTCTTTGATATGAATTCGTATTCCATAAATAACTTTACCATGAAATCCCCATGAAAAAACTTCATGGGATTCAATAGATCCCCATGCACAGATTCAACAGATTGTCTGATGTCCCTCAAGTTCTGTTGCAGAAGTTAAAAACAAAACAAAACAAAACAAACAAACAAAAAAAAAAACCACAACAACTGTTCACACTGGCAATAACTTCCATCCCACTTGATCCAGCTTGTATCTTGATTATAAGATATGACACTGAACTAAATAAAAGTATTTCCCGTGCCAGCAACGAGTACAAAACCTTCAAAGGCTTCCCCTGCTCTCTTTTCAAACATGCAGATGGCTGTACTATTTATTTGCATTTGCTTTTCAAGAAGATTACCAAATACTCTTGACATAAAAGCCTTTGGTTCAACTGAATCAATGAAACAGTTCATTCGTCTATGACATTACCACCATTGGAAGAAAGTGAGCTGAAGTATTTTTCCTTCTTGTTTTCTGCCCTCTCTTTGTGGCTCCCCTTCCATTCAGGGCCACAAACATTTGCCTCCCGTTGTGCTTCCAATTTAAGGATGCGTATGTGTTATAGCCATTTTCTTCTATTCGTTCCTTCAGTTTGCAGTCACTGTTAAACTCCTTCTGTTAAAAGAGGGAAACAGATAGCACAAATTTAGAATAAGAACCAGCGTCTATAGTTGCAGCATACTGAATGCAGTCAGCTTCTGAAAATGTTTTGCAGGATTTCTGCATGCAACTTCCTCTTAGAATTCTACAGTGTATTTAAGGAAAAGTTCCACTCTGCCTGTAGCATTGAAGCAGCATCAGTTAGACTGCAAAAAGTGAAAACAAGGAAGGACATCATCAGCTACTTACAGCATCATTATAGCATTGAAATGATATCATAGAATCAGGGAATCAGCCAGGTTGGAAGAGACCTCCAAGATCATCCAGTCCAACCTAGCACCCAGCCCTATCCAGTCAACTAGACCATGGCACTAAGTGCCCCATCCAATCTTTTCTTGAGTACCTCCAGGGATGGTGACTCCATCACCTTCCTGGGCAGCCCATTCCAATGCAAATCACTCTCTCCGTGAGAGTCGCTTACAGCTGAAATTAAGCCTCTGTTGGATTACGACAATAATATCAAATCAAACTCTCAGTCACACATTCCAAGTGTGCCATAGCCATCTTGGAACCATTCATCATAGAATCATAGATTCAACCAGATTGGAAGAGACCTCCAAGATTATCCAGCCCAATCTATCACCCAGCACTGGCCAATCAACTAGACCATGGCACTAAGTGCCTCATCCAGTGTCTTTTTGAACATCTTATTTCAGTTCTAACAAATATAACCCTCAAATATCTTGAACCAGATTATTAATACCATGTGTTAAATAAACATTCATGACATAGACATACTTCAAATGTAGACTATGATACTTTACAACACTGTGGTCATATAAAAGAGTTTTTTTTAGATGTGTGCTAGTTACTGTTACGCAGCTGCTGCAATGACAATGAAGCCTGTTTACTTTGATGACCTGGAGTGGCTTATCCTAAAACAAGAACTATGTATGGTTCTGTATTGTATCAACTAAATGAAATTCTCTATTTAAAGGAGAACAAGTTGTCTGTTACAAAGAATGAAAAATACAAGCACGTAGAATCACATAGAATCCTCCTTGGAGGTGGTCAAGTCTAGGTTGAATGAGGCCTTGAGCTACCTGCTCTAGTGGGAGGTGTCCCTGCCTAGGGTTGGGTGTTGGAACTGGATGATCCTTGGGGTCCCTTCCAACCTAAACCATTCATTCCATTCTATGACCTTTCTTTTCTTCTCTCTCTAATGTTAAATGCACTTCTGCACAGTTCCTTTTTGCTATAATGAAGCCAAGCATGCTTTGATTTTACAAACAAGCAACTCCAACGTATAAAGCCCTGTAGCTTTGTCAAGTTCATAGAATCATCGAATCATCGAATCATAGAATCAATCAGGTTGGAAGAGACCTCCAAGATCATCCAGTCCAACCTAGCACCTAGCCCTAGCCAATCAACCAGACCACGGCACTAAGTGCCTCATCCAGGCTTTTTCTTCAACACCCCCAGGGATGGTGACTCCACCACCTCCCTGGGCAGCCCATTCCAATGGGCCAATCACTCTCTCTGGCAACAACTTTCTCGTAACATCCAGCCTGTACTTCCCTTGGCACAACTTGAGACTGTCCCCTTGTTCTGTTGCTGCTTGCCTGGCAGAAGAGACCAATCGCCACCTGGCTTATATTTCATTTGGTTGTCTTTTGAAAGTCTTTCATTTGCAACAGGTGCATCTTACCACCATAAAATAGGATTTTGGTTCAACCTGGAGATGAGAAAGCTCTGAGGTGACCTTATTGTGACCTTTCAGTATCTTAAGGGGGCATACAAGAAAGCTGGGGAGGGACACTTTAGACTGTCAGGTAGTGATAGGACTGAGGGCCTCAAGCTGTGCGAGGGCAGGTTCAGGATGGATGTTAGGAAGCAGTTCTTCACAGCAGGAGTAACTGGCATTGGAATGGGCTGTCCAGGCAGGTGGTGGAGTCCCCATCCCTGGAGGCATTTAAAAGGAGTCTGGATGAGGCACTTAGTGCCATGGGTTAGTTAAATAGAAGGGTTAGGTGATAGGTTGGACTTGATGATCTTAGAGGTCTTTTCCAACCTGGTTAATTCCATGATTCTGTGAAGGCTCTCTACAAAATGACCCTTGATAATGCCTGTATTCACAAAAAACCCCATACAGATTACTTCGTGCTCTGGCACTAAGTTATTAAGAAGGCAGATGACCATCAACCACAGTTCTAAACCATACTAACTTCTCCTGTCTGCCAGCAGCTTATTTTGTTAAAGAATCCAAATAGTGAGTTTTCTTTTGCTTCCTCATTCCAACCAGAGTCAGTCAAATGGAAAAGCATTTGATAAACATAGAAATAGTCTTATTTAACTTGTTTTCCCAGATGCAGAACTGTACTCAAATCCAAACTTCTACCTCTATTCTTAGATAATAAAGGGAGAACAGATGATGTTATGCTGTGGTTAAGAAGTCTTACTGGCAGGGACCTGAGTGTCAGCCTAGGACTGCTTTCCTCATTTCAGATGGATTTCAACATAACCCTGCATCAATGTCTATTGTGCACATGCTTAGGAGTGTTTTTCAGATTTTTATCAGCTCTGTTTTTCATATTCATCTGCAAGCTGCCACACTCTAGTACTGCTAGTCTAACTGCAAGTCATAGGAGGATGGAAAAATAATAACAGAATCATTCCTGAAATCTCTGAAGTATTATGGAGTGGGTTTCGATAAGTCATTATGTTGTGATTTTATGATGTGAACACTGAAAAATTATCTCAGGTGGAATTCAGAAAAGGCTTTCCACATTCATATCCTCCTGCCAACACTATTTCCAATACACTATGAATTAGGGCTGGGATGGACTCTCAGCATACCAGCTATGGCTATCGACTTGGGCAGGAAGGCTTATCGTGAGCTTTTGAGATGGACTGTGGATGAGATGCTGGACATGAGCCAGCATATGGGCTTGCAGCTCAGAAGGCCAGGCACACTCTGGGATGCATCAAAAGAAGTGTGGCTGGCAGGTTGAGAGAAGTGATTCTGCCTCTCTGCTCTGGTGAGACCTCAGCTGGAGTTGTGTGTCCATCTCTGGGATCCCAAACACAAGAGGGACATAATGCCTGCTGGGGTGAGCTCAGAGGAGGGCCACAAAGATGATTAGTATCTGAAGGGGACCCATAGGAAGGCTAGGGAAGGACTGTTTAGAAGGTCTTGTAGTAATAGGGTGAAAGGCAATGGCTTTAAACTGGAGCAGGGCAGATTTAGGCTGGACCTAAGTGTGAAGTTCTTTACAATGAGAGTTGTAAAATGCTGGAATAGGTCACCCAGGGGATGTGGTTGAGACCCAGTCCCAGCAGATATTTAGGACCAGATTTGATGTGTCCCTAGGCAGCCTAATGTAGTTGGAGGTGTCCCTGCGTACTGCAGGGAGATTGGACAAGATGACCTTCGAGGGTCCCTTCCAACCCAAAGCAACCTGTGAATCCCTAACAGATGGAGGCTGTCTTGGGCACGGTGATCACAAAATGATAGAGATCTCAGTTGCTGGAGATGGCTCAGCAGAACTGCCACCTTGGACTTCTAGTGGGCAGACTTCGTCCTATTTTGGAGACTGGTCAAGAGAGCCTCTTGGGAGGCAGTCCTGAAAGTGCTGAACACAGGCACAGGAACAGACTGTCCCCAAGACAACCTGGCTGAATAGAGAGGTCTGGTTGCAGTTAGTGAGAAAAAGGAGAGTCTACGGTTGTTGGAAAAAGTGGCAGGGCACTCAAGAGGACTACAAAATTATTCTGAGTCTGCACAAGGAAAAAATTAAAAGGGCCAAAACCCAACTAGACATTAACTTGAGGACAGAAAATCATTCTATAAAGACACTAGCAGCAAAAGGAGGATTAAGGAGAACAGCTGCCCTTTGCTGGGTGCAGAGTGGGACAGGGGAAGGAAAGGTGGATGTACTCAATACTTTCTTTGCCTCAGCCTTTAGAAGTAACACCAGTTGTTAACTGAACACCCATATCTCTGACCTGAAGGACAGGGATAGGGAGCAGAATGAATACCACAAGCCCCCAAGCCTCCCTCATTCAAGAGGAGAAGGTTAATGACCTGCTGCACCCTTTATACATACATACATACGTCTATGGGGCCCTATGACACACACCTGAGGTTTCTGAAGGAGCTGGTGGAAGTGCTCCCAAGCCACTTTACGTCATTTACCAACGGTCCTGGCTATCTGGGGAGGTCTCCTGACTGGAGATCAGCAGATACGATGCTCCTCTACAAGAATGGCAGTAAGGAAGACCCAGGGAACTACAGACCTGTCAGTCTGACCTCAGTGCTGGGGAAGGTCATGGTTCAAGGCATCCTGAGTGCCATCATGTATCATGTGCAGGGAAACCTGGTGAACAGGCCCAGTCAGCACGGGTTCACGAGCAGGTTGTGTTTAATGAACCTGATATTCTTCTATCACCAGGTGACCCACTTAGTGGATGGAAAAAAGGCTGTAGTTATTGTTTATCTGGACCTTAGTAAAGCCTTTGACATCATTTCTCACAGCATCCTCCTAGAGAAACTGTCTGCTCATGGCTTGCACTTGAGTGGGTGGATGATTTGCTGAATTAAGAACTAGCTAGATAGCTGGCCCCAAAAAGTGATGGTGAATGGATATGAACCTAGTTGGCAGCCAGTCACTAGTGGTGTTCCCCAAGGATCAGTACTGGATCCAGTTCTTGTTAGTATCTTTATCAAATCTGTACAAGGGAACTGAGAGCACCATCAGCAAGTTTGCAGATGCAATTATTCTGGATGGAGGTGTTGATCTGCTTGAGGGTAGGAAGGCCCTGCAGAGGGATTTGCATGGGCTGGATTGATGGACCAAAGTTAATTGTATGAGATTTAGCAAGGCCAAGTGACAGGTCCTGCACTTGGGGCACATCAATCCCATCCAATGATCCAGTGCTACAGGCTTGGGGTGGAGTGGCTGGAAATCTGCCCAGCAGCAAAGGACCTGGGGGGGCTGGTTGAAAGCCAGCAGTGTGCTCAGATGGCCAAGAAGACCAAGAGCATGATAGCCTGTATCAGGCATAGTGTGAACAGCAGGAGCAGGGAAGTGATTGTGGCCCTGCACTTGGCACTGGGGAGGCTGCGTCTCAAGCAGTTTATTTAGTTTTGGGCCTACCACAACAAAAGGACATTTAGTTGCTGGACCACATCCAGAGGAGAGCAACGGAGATAGTAAAGGATGTCAAGAACAAGTGTTACGGAGTAGGTCTTGTGAATCATAGAATCATAGAATCAAACAGGTTGGAAAAGACCTCCAGGACCATCCAGTCCAACCTAGCACCAGCCCTAGACAATCAACTAGACCATGGCACTAAGTGCCCCATCCAGCCTTTTCTAGTCTTTTCTTGAACATCCGTGAAGAGTGGCTGAGGGAACTGGAATTGTTAAATCTGGACAAGGGTGTGAGCAGACCTCATTGCCCCCTAGAACTAGCTAAAACCACCTTGTAGTATTGGTCTCTTCTCCCTAATATCAAGTGGCAAGACAAGAGATAATGGCCACAAGCTGTGCCAGGAGATATTTAGCTTGGCATGCACCTGAAATCCTGGAAACTTCAGCTGATGGAGCAGACACACGAAAGTGTCAGACTCCAGAATTACTGCTAAATGTAACTGTGCTGCAGAAAACCAGGGTAAAAACAGCCTTAATAATTAGACCTTCTAGAATGCTCTCCATTGGCCAGTACTCAATAAGAAATAAAGACGTGGTGGTTTCAGAGTTTCCTCCAACAGACTGGCTGGAAGTTAAGGAATGAAGATGTATTGACAGCATGGCACAAATATACAAGCATATATACACAATATATACAGAGGGATGAGGCACTTAGAGCCATGGTCTGGTTGACTGGATAGGGCTGGGTGATAGGTTGGACTGGATGATCTTGGAAGTCTCTTCCAAGAGAAGATTCTATTCTACTGATTGATTCTATTCTATTCTATTCTATTCTATTCTATTCTATTCTATTCTATTCTATTCTATTCTATTCTATTCTATTCTATTCTAAACCATTCTATGGTTCTATGTCCCAAGCTGCTTTTTAACACTTAGTAAGCACTTAATGGAAGACAATGGAAGAACCTCCTTTGCTCTAGTGGGAGGTGTCTGTGTCTATGGCAGGGGGTTGGACCTACGTGATCTTTGAGATCTCTTCCAACCTAAACTATTCTATGGTTCTATGGTTCTATATTTACAACTATATACAGTTATCATAGAAAATCAGATTATATACAAGTTAAAAGAAATACAGAACTACAAACCCCCTCCCAAACAGCAGAACTGCCCAGGAGGGCTTTCAAAACTAACTCCCCCTCCTTGTTTCCATCCCCAATGGAAGTCTTAGGCACAGGGATGAGATTTCTAGATAGGGAGTTAGGAGTAGAATAATTAGTTTGAGTTATACAGGTCCAGGCAGAGGAATTAGTGAAGCAAGTGGCAGCCAGACAGAGACTGATCAATTTTGTTTCTTGTTTTCACATCTCTCAGCAGAATAAATGAGTGATGTAGACATCACCATTACTTTATTTTCACAACAAATGATCTAACTTCTCTAATTAAAATATTCCAATAGCAGCACACACCTGCACATACCTGACTGAAGCTGCTGGGGTAGATCTTGCATAATAAACCCCAGCAGCTAACTCAGTATGTTAAACGAGATGACTTTCAATAAATCCAAGTGCCGGGTGCTGCACTTTGGCCACAACAACCCCATACAGAGATACAGGCTGGGGTCAGAGTGGCTGGAGAGCAGCCAAACAGAAAGGGATCTTGGAGTGCTGATTGATACCCACCTGAACATGAGCCAGCAGTGTGCCCAGGTGGCCAAGAGAGCCAATGGCATCCTGGCCTGCATCAGGAATGGTGTGGCCAGCAGGAGCAGGGAGGTCATTCTGCCCCTGTACTCTGCACTNCTCGGGCTACGACAGGGGAAATTTAGGCTTGAGGTGAGGAGAAAGTTCTTCACTGAGAGAGTCATTCATTGGCTACTGGAATGGGCTGCCCAGGGAGGTGGTGGAGTCGTCATCCCTGGAGCTGTTCAAGGCAGGATTGGACGTGGCACTTGGTGCCATGGTCTAGCCTTGAGCTCTGTGGTAACAGGTTGGACTTGATGATCTGTGAGGTCTCTTCCTGCCTTGGTGATACTGTGTTATGGGTTTAATGAACATGTGGAGCTTGGAGAGAATGAGGCTCACGGTTTATCAGAGGACAGACTTTTGATGAACAGATCACTTCAGCTGTGACTAATGGTAATACACAGACAAGAGGGATTTTCAGTAGGTATGAGAGGGAATTATGCTGGCTAAATGCAATCCATTTTGGAAGTTAAAAAATACTTACAGAGCCGTAGACCTTTCCTTTCTTGTTCATGGCTAAATAATAGTTGCTTTTAATGGACTTAACTGCCACAACTCCAATTTCTACAGATGTTATCTCCAGTATGCCTAAAAAAGAAAAATTGATCAATTTAAACACTTCATTAGAGGATTTTTCTCGCTACAGAAAAGACAAGAAAACTGAAAAATGCTAAACTTCTGACAGTTGGAACCAACTGGACAACAAAATTTAGCAACATTATTCTCTACATCGTTGCAAGATTATACACAGACATTGTTTCAATTAATATGTTTCTTTTGCTAACCTTTGCATTTTAAACCCCATAAATACTGAAGCAGCTCAATTCCTCTTAGTACAGAGTTTACTCAAATTTCTCAGAAGAGACATCTGAACCTCAGAATTAAATTAAATCTATAGCATGCGTCAATAGCATATTACATTTACCCTAGTCTTCAAAAGCAGTGCTAAACTGCTTATTCCTTGCAAGGCATTAAGAGAAACTAAATATCTCTTGGCTGTGCTGAGCTGATAAATTCACTTTCAGCAAGCGTGTTGACATTTTGGAATATAGTAAGACTAACTTTAACCATCACATTATCATTCTCATCCAGATATCAGAAACACTGTGCACTGTTTATAGTAAGTCTGGAGTCCAAAAGGAACCAGGATCAGGTCAGAGATCGTCTACTTCTCTCCCAGCACCCTGTTGGAACCTGGGAAGATCTACAAGCCTCAACATCTATTAAGACACTAACAGAACTCCCTTCAAGTGTTTGGGTACTGCCTGGAAACTGTAATTCAGTTCCAGGAGTGTGGAGAGAATATTTAGTAAGAAAATATTCAAAAGCCTCTCTATAACTGAATTCAGGGTCAGGAACTGGCTGGAAGGCCGAGCCCAGAGAGTGGTGGTGAATGGTGCCACATCCAGTGGGCAGCTGGCACTAGTGGTGTTCCCCAGGGATCAGTGCTGGGCCCAGTCCTGTTCAATATCTTTATTGATGATCTGGATGAGGGGATTGAGTCCAGCATCATTAAGTTTGCAGATGACACCAAGCTAGGAGCAGGTGTGGAGCTGTTGGAAGGTAGGAGAGCCCTGCAGAGGGACCTGNACTCAGCACTGGTCAGGCCACACCTTGAGTCCTGTGTCCAGTTCTGGGCTCTTCAACTCAAGAGAGATGCTGAGGTGCTGGAAGGTGTCCAGAGAAGGGCAGCAAGGCTGGGGAGGGGCCTGGAACACAAACCCTATGAGGAGAGGCTGAGGGAGCTGGAGGTGTGCAGCCTGGAGGAGGCTCAGGGGTGACCTCATTGCTGTCTACAACTACCTGAAAGGAAGTTATAGCCAGTTGGTGGTTGGTCTCTTGTCCCAGGCAACCAGCAACAGAACAAGGGGACACAGTCTCAAGTTGTGCTGGGGGAGGTCTAGGCTGGATGTTAGGAGGAAGGTGTTGGCAGAGAGAGTGATTGGCTTTGGAATGGGCTGCCCAGGGAGGTGGTGGAATTGCTGTTGCTGGAGGTGTTTAAGAAAAGCCTGGATGGGGAACTTAGTGCCATGGTCTGGTTGATTGGATAGGGCTGGGTGCTAGGTTGGACTGGCTGATCTTGGAGGTCTCTTCCAACCTGGTTGAGTGTATGATTCTATGATTTCTGAATATCAAAATTAATAAACTACTGCACATACTATTACAGACTCAATGCCTACTTTTAAAACTAACTTGTCTACCATTGCAAGTGAGCCATATACTATTTTCTGTATCCAATATTGAGAGAAATAATGCAGAGCTGTAATCTTTAATATTTTTCTCCCATGGGACATGCCCTAAAGCTTTTGGGCTCAAAATCATGCAGAGTTAAACAGCATGCCCTAAGTTACATAGAGGACAAGCTACTGCAGAGCAAGCATGTGGGGTGAACACTGCTACAGTGCCCACTTCTTTTTGTACATGAGACACATGTAGGCTTTTTGCCTTTTCTTTGCCAGAAAGTGATGAGAAGAATTTAGTTAATTCTTCCTATAGAAATTAACTTCAGCAACCCAAACAAGGGCACTAGTAAAACTAGACTAACAAGTGCAGTAACAAAACTAGTGAGACCCAAGAGAGGCAGTGCTGTTATTATTGTCTAATGTTGAGATGGATTAAACTGAGTCATATTCACAGAATCACAGAATGTCAGTGGCTGGAAGGGACCTCTACAGTTCATCCAGTCCAATCCCCCTACCAGAACAGGATCTCCTATACTAGACACACAGGGATGTGTCCAGGCAGGTTTTGAATATCTCCAGAGAGACTCCACAACCCTCCTGGGCAGCCTGCTCCAGGGTTCTATCACCCTTTCAAGGAAAAAAAATCCTCCTCATGTTTACATGAAACTTCCTATGCCTCAGCTTCTACCCATTGCCCCTTGTCTTGTCATCACTCATCACTGAGCAGAGCCTGGCTCCAGCCTCCTGGCACTCACCCTTCACACATTTATAAACATTGATATTCTTGTAACAATATCATCATTAGACTATTTCAATGGACTATTACTCTTGCAGCTGAAGCACAGCAGTACTTAAGCATGAAAGTTTCACAGAATTAACTAATTTTCAGTGTCTTGCACTTGAATTGAAATATGCTGTTCTTCAGTACAATAGCTGAGTTAAAGCAACAGAAGTATTTATATAATTCATTAAAATATAGTTGTATTATATGGTAAAGTTTGCTTGCAGTATCATTCTGGATCGGAGTGGCTGGAGAGCAGCCAGACAGAGAGGGATCTGGGGGTGCTGATTGATACCCGCCTGAACATGAGCCAGCAGTGTGCCCAGGTGGCCAAGAGAGCCAGTGGCATCGTGGCCTGCATCAGGAATGGTGTGGTCAGCAGGAGCAGGGAGGTCATTCTGCCCCTGTACTCTGCACTGGTTAGACTGCACCTTGAGTGCTGTGTTCAGTTCTGGGCCCCCCAGTTTAGAAGGGACATTGAGATGCTTGAACGTGTCCAGAGAAGGGCAATGAGGCTGGGGAGAGGCCTCGAGCACAGCCCTACGAGGAGAGGCTGAGGGAGCTGGGATTGTTTAGCCTGGAGAAGAGGAGGCTCAGGGCAGACCTTATTGCTGTCTACAACTACCTGAGGGGTGGTTGTGGCCAGGGGGAGGTTGCTCTCTTCTCTCAGGTAGCCAGCACCAGAACGAGAGGACACAGCCTCAGGCTGCGCCCGGGGAAGTTTAGGCTCGAGGTGAGGAGAAAGTTCTTCCCTGAGAGAGTCATTGGCTACTGGAATGGGCTGCCCAGGGAGGTGGTGGAGTCGCCGTCCCTGGAGCTGTTCAAGGCAAGGTTGGACGTGGCACTTGGTGCCATGGTCTAGCCTTGATCTCTGTGGTGAAGGGTTGGACTTCATGATCTGTGAGGTCTCTTCCAACCCTGATGATACTATGATACTATGATTCTCCATAATATTCCCAGTGGGAATGGCTGAAAGGAGGTGATGAAGAGAACTGTTACTGCATTTACATTATATTCAAGGAAACTAGCCTGTTTGCACTTAATTATGTTCTTTATCCAGAGCCAAACATAGCTGAGTTCTTTGGAGCTCTTACGAGTTTGATCACATCACCAATGATCACAGAATCACAGAATGATAGGGGTTGGAAGGGATATCTGGAGGTCATCTAGTCCACACCACAGCCAGGGCAGGTTAACCTACAGAAGGCTGCACAGATGGTGCCCAGGTGGGTTGTGTAAGTCCAGAGATGGATGCTCCACCAGCTCTATGGGAAGCCTGTCTCAGTGCTCTACCACTCTCAAACTAGAGAAGATTCTCCTCATGTTCAGATGGAACTTCCAGTGTTCAAGATGGTGCCCAGTACTTATCATCCTGTTGTGGAGTATCACTAAAAATAAACTGGCCCTATCCACTTGACACCCATCCTGTGTGTAAGAATTTATAAGCATTGATAAGATCCCATTCAGTCTTCTCTAGGCTAAAAAGTCCAAAGTCCCTCAGCCCTTCCTCATGAAAGAGATGATCTAGTCCCCTAATAATCTTCACAGCCCTTTCTGCACACTCCCAAGAAATTCTCTTCCTTTCTTGAACTGGACACAGTACATCTCGGGTAGAGAGAGAGGAGAACCTCCCTCAGCCTGGTAGCCAAAGTCTTCTTGATGCACACTAGGATGCCATTGGTCTTCTTGACAGCAAGGCCACATTGTTGGCTCATGGTCATCCTGTTGTCCACCATGACTTCCAGGCCTTCTTCCTCAGAGCTGCTTTCCAGCAGGCCATCCCCTAACCTGCACTGATAAAATGCCCTTGTTGCAATTCATGAGGTTACTTGCTGTGCAGCCCTCCAGCCTGTCCAGATCACAGTGGATGGAGGCTTAGCCTTCTGGTGTGTCAGTCACCCTCCTCTGTGTCATCAGCAAAGGATCCGAGGGTACACTCTGTCCTCTCCCTGGCCATTGATGAACACATTGCAGAGGACTGGACCCAGTACTGACCCCTGGGGAACACCACTTGTTACAGATACTGGATTTTTGTTTCTTGGGGTCGGTTTGTTTTCTGTGCATATAATCAGAAGCTGGAAAATCTACAATTTTCAATTAAGATTTTGCATATTGTAACATAGGACATATTTTGTAGGGCAAAATTTTCAATGGCTGTTTTTCTCTCAAATTAATGTAATACTCTTGATCCATTACCCACTGGGTAACAGGGACCTACTTCGGTACTCACCAACCCTGCGATCGTTTGTACGCCCTGGAGGCTCCACTGCAACTGCATGATACTAATAAGCACAGAAATAGTTTTTGTCCAGACCCTAAAATACTCAATAGTATTACAGATTTTTCTCAGGAGATTCTCTCATGAGTCTGACAGACCTCTACTGAAAGCAATATAAATCCTCTCATAGGTACTAGCAAGGTAGAGGCAAATTTTGAAGCTCAGCACAAGAGCACCAACTTATCTGACATGGATCTACAAGCACAAATCATAAAGACTTTTCAGAACTGTGAAACAGACTGGAATTAAGAGTGGAAATACATATTTGATTATTCTTGAGTTGTTATTAAGCTAATGAGGAATGTATACGTGATAGTTTGGGAGTAACCCACACCCCCCCACCCCC
>WAAF01007040.1:0-48783 GCA_013400475.1 Tricholaema leucomelas
AGCCTCCCTTCAGGTAGCTGTAGACAGCACTAAAAGAACCTGAGCCAAGCATTCCTTTTCTCATAGAAGCAGCAAAGGTCAAGCTCCTTAATTTAATTTTGAGAAGTATTTAGGTTGTGATGTGGAAGCCCAGATCCCAAACCTGAAAATGCCAGGGTCACCATCCCAGAAACATCTGTGGAACCTTGTCACTGAAAACTTTAACCCCAGTTTATTCAATCGTTTGATGATCTCAGTTTACATTAAAGAGAACCATTTAGAAGCATTATTCATTACAAGAGTTGGGGCTCTGCAGCCTGGAGCAGGCTTTGAGGAGACCTTGGAGTGACCTTCCAGTATCTGAAAGGGGTAGAGGAAGGCTGGGGAGGAACTACTGACAAGGATTTGTAATGACAGGATGAGGAGTAATGGTTTAAACTGGTAGAGAGGAGAGTCAAACCGGATCTTAGGAAGAAGTTCTTTACAGTGAGGGTGGAGAAACACTGGCACAGGTTGCCCAGGGAGGTTGTGGAGCACAGAATCACCCAATGTGATCTTTGATCACATTGGGTGATTCTGTGCTCCACAACCTCCCTGGAGGTGTTCAAGACCAGGCTGGATGAGGCCTTGAGCAACCTGTTCTAGTGGGAGGTGTCCCTGCCTATGGGCAGAGAGTTGGAACTGGATGAGCTTTGAGGTCCCTTCCAACCTAAACCATTCTGTGATTCTATGATTGTATAGTTCTGTGTCAAGCAGGAGAGAAATATTCAAACACTTGTGTGACTCTGTGACTCTCTGTTCATCCTCTACACAGCCCAGCTGAATCTTTCTTCTTCTCTTTTAATTACCTTAACACTTAAAGGAGCTGCAATTGAAACAATTAAAGGTGTAGCTTCACAACTCTTGGAACTAATTTATTACTGGCTTCTTAAGCAACTAAATGATAAATAAAATGAATGAGCCAATAAAATTCATTCTACTGAAGTACAGAAAACCAAAATGTAGCTACTAATGGAACTTCTCTGAAATGTAAAGGAAATCTATAACAGCAATTCTTACACAGGGAAATAAAAGCAGCTGCCACCTGTTGCTGATCAAAGGTCACTTCAGTGCCAAGAGTTAAATAAATCATTCATTTTACTTACTGTAAATCATGAGGGCAGCAACACTATGACCACTCAGGATTATTAAGTCTGCATTTGTTCATGTGTATGTTCTTTCTGGTATCCGAAGGGAAAGTTGGTTTAGAAATGTAGAAATCAACCTCATATATTTGAATATGAATCATAGAATCAACCAGGTTGGAAGAGACCTCCAAGATCATTCAGGCCAACTTACTACCCAGCCCTAGACAATCAACCAGACCATGGCACTAAGTGCCTCATCCAGGCTTTGCTTGAACACCTTCAGGGATGATGACTCCACCACCTCTGCAGCCCATTCCAGTTCCAATCACTCTCTGGCAACAACTTCCTCCTAACATCCAGCCTAGACCTCCCCCGGCACAACTTGAGACTGTGTCCCCTTGTTCTGTTGCTGCTTGCCTGGCAGCAGAGACCAACCCCACCTGGCTACAGACTCCCTTCAGGTAGCTGCAGACAGCAATGAGGTCTGCCCTGAGCCTCCTCTTCTGCAGGCTGCACACCCCCAGCTCCCTCAGCCTCTCCTCACAGGGCTGTGCTCCAGGTCCCTCCTCAGCCTTGCTGCCCTTCTCTGGACACCTTCAGGTCATACTTGAATACATCCTCATACTTGAGGAGCCCAGAACTGGACACAGCACTCAAGGTGTGGCCTGACCAGTGCTGAGCACAGCGGCAGAAGAACCTCCCTTGTCCTGCTGGCCACACTGCTTCTGAGCCAGCCCAGGATACCATTGGCTCTGCTGCCCACCTGGGCACACTGCTGCCTCCTCTTCAGCTCCTCTCTACCAGTACCCCCAGGTCTCTCTCTGCCTGGCTGCTCTCAGCCACTCTGTCCCCAGCCTGTAGTGCTGCCTGGGGTTGTTGTGGTCAAAGTGCAGGACCCTGCACTTGGCCTTGTTCAATCTCATCCCATTGGCCTATGCCCACCCATGCAGCCTGTCAAGGTCCCTCTGCAGGGCTCTCCTACCCTCCAACAGATCCACGCCTCATGGTGATCATCCCATCTAGAGCAGCCTTTGACAGCAACCATGCAGTTGCCAAAGATCTAATACCATTGTCTGTTATGATTAGGTTTGTAATCCTGCTAATTTAATCTTCTTACACTTCCAGGTTTTTTCCTCTCCAAGCTAATTGCATTATAACTGCTGTGTGCATTTCATTTGAATCACAGAGTTTCTATGACAGATGTTTTACTCCTCCAAAATGAAGTTATGTATTTCTGCCTCTAAGACAACAACAACAGAAAAGAACTATCAGTTTGCTGCCTCATCCCAGTGGCAGCTTGGGTAACCTCATCTGATAATTCTTCTTTCATCTTTTGATTTTAAACCTTCATCTATCATTCTTTTAAACGGGTTCACCAGGGCCTCAAAACATCCCTCATTTCCATTTGCTTGCCTCTGCTTCTCATTCCTACATTGCAGGATACTATATATGTGTTTCCCTTGGATCACAGCTCAGCACAGCTCCTGCCACAAAATCTGCATAGTGCACACAAAGCAGCAATGTAGGTGCTCTCTGTAACTCATCTCATGTTACATTCATAGAATGGTTTACATTGGATGAGACTTAAAAGGTCAGCAAGTTCCAAGCCCCCCCAGCTATGGGCAAAGACACCTTTCACTAGCCCAAGTTGGTTAAGACTTCATCCAACCTGGCCTTGAACACCTCCAGGTAGGAGGCATCCACAAAAGTCCTGGGCAGTCTGGTCTAGTATCTCACCAGCCTCACTGTAAAGAATTCCTTCCTAATCTCCAGTCTAAACCTCCCCTCCCCAAGCCTAAAGCCACTCCCTCTCATCCTATCACCATAGGCCCGGGTGAAAACTCCCTTCCTGGCTTCCTTGTAGGTACCCTTCAGTTACTGGAAGGATGCTATAAGGTCTCTCCAGAGTCTTCTTGTCTCCAGGCTCATCCACCTTCGCCTGTAGGTAATTCAGGGCAAATCTTAGCTAATGTAGCAGGAGAGGAAAAAAAAAATCTTATCATGCTCTTTGAATGACAGAATCATAGAATCAACCAGGTTGGAAGACACCTTCAAGCTCATCCAGTCCAACCTATCAACCAGCCTGTCCAGCAAATCAGAGCATGGCACTAAGTGCCTCATCCAGGCTTTTCTTCAACACTTCCAGAGACAGAAGTGTTCTCATCTGCTATATGCATTGTTAGGAGTTTTAGTCATAGAATTATAGAATCAACCATGTTGGAAGAGATCTCCAAGCTCATCCAGTCCAACCTAGCACCCAGCCCTGTCCAGTCAACCAGACCATGGCTCTAAGTGCCTCATCCAGGCTTTGCTTCAACACCCACAGGGACGGTGACTCCACCACCTCCCTGGGCAGCCCATTCCAATGCCAATCACTCTCTCTGCCAACAACTTCCTCCTAACATCCAGCCTAGACCTCCCCCAGCACAACTGGAGACTGTGTCCCCTTGTTCTGTTGCTGGTTGCCTGGGAGAAGAGCCCAACCCCACCTGGCTACAGCCTCCCTTCAGGTAGTTGTAGACAGCAATGAGCTCTGCCCTGAGCGGAGCTTCTCTTCTGCAGGCTGCACACCCTCAGCCTCTCCTCACAGGGCTGTGCTCCAGGCCCCTCACCAGCTTCACTGCCCTTCTCTGGACAGGTTCCTCAACATCTCTCTTGAATTGAGGAGCCCAGAACTGGACACAGTACTCAAGGAAGTATTCACAGTACTTTGGGAGCATGCTTAAGAAATATAGTGATTTTTAAATAAGACATAAAACCAGCAACCATTTGTCCTGAATATTTGGCCCTCCTCCTCTTCTCATGGCAGCACATGCAGCTTCTTTTCTTATGCTTTCAGGAGAAATGGACATTCCTCTACATACAGTCTTTAGATCATCTTAAAATCTCAGTTCCCTGGAAGTCTAAGGCAGAAGGTAAAAAAAACAAGACTGCTTTTCCTTCTCTAGACATAATTGATGCACTACCAGTCAAGCACTGGATGTGCCTATGAAAACAACACACAAAGTCACAGGGTGTAACCAAGACTGACCCAGGAGTTCACTATTTTTCATTATTCACCAGGAGTTATGAAGTCTACTCCAGTTTGGGGTGCAAAAAAAAACACAACTAAATTAAAAAACTAAACTGAAATGGTGAGTAAGCTAAAAAAAACATTTCAAAAGGTGGCCTAAAGCCAACGAACATTAATGACAAATCTAAGTCTGCCAAGTCATAGATGAAAGATGTAATGGTTCATTTACAGCTGGTATGGGATGTGAAGTTGATGCTATTTATCCACTCTTGCACTCACAGGGGAAAATAAGAATATAGTCAATAGAACTTAATGTCTTGCAGAGCTGAAGGCACCAACCTCACTTGCAGGAGGCAGGCTCCTGCTTTTCAGACACAGCTTGATGACAGATTTCACAGAATCACACAATCAACCAGGTTGGAAGAGACTTCCAAGGTCATCCAGCCCAACCTAGCAGCCAGCCCTATCCAATCGACTAGACCATGGCATCAATGCCTCATCCAGCCTCCTCCTAAACACTTCGGGGATGGTAACTCCACCACCTCCCTGGGCAGTCCATTCCAATGCCAATCACTCTTTCAATGAAGAACTTCTTCCTAACATCCAGCCTGAACCTGCCCTGGTGCAGCTTAAGGCTGTGTCCTCTTGTTCTGTCACCTGTGCCTGGGAGAAGAGCCCAACCCCACCTGGCTACAACCTCCCTTCAGGTAGTTGTAGACAGCAATGAGGTCTGCCCTGAGCCTCCTCTTCTGCAGGCTAAACAACCCCAGCTCCCTCAGCCTCTCCTCACAGGGCTCTGCATAGTAACTTACAGCAGCAGCAGGACTGCAGGAATCCTAAGCAATTCCACAGAACTAGAGAGGTAGATACAAAACAATTCCTGGGACCAAAGCAGATGAACTGCTCTCTGCTGCACTCCTTTGCACCACTATAAAAGGTAGTGGTGCTGTAAGCTCGGTTAAGCATTGCACAGGCAGAAGAGACAAAAGGCCCTCTCTCTTCAGAATCAGAGTGATCAATGTGTCACTAAATGTCATCAACAGCAGAGAACAGAATTCTACAGAACTCAGTCTCCAGTTACCCAAAACAAAGACAGAAACCTTGAGAGGATGAAGAAACAGAGATAAGCTTTGGCTGTGGTTATCTGGACTGATTCAAAAGGGAGTAGAGCAAATACAGCTCAGACAGACAAAGCTGAATATGTCAAGCACATGAGTTTATTAGCTACCCTCCCCTGTATCTGATTACAGATAGCAGATTCATCTTAATAACACATTAATATTGATTTTTACATATTGATGTCTAAACTAAAGCAATGATAGTGATTTTACCTGCAGTTCCAGCATCAGTAAGTTTGCAGATGACACCAAGCTAGGAGTAGGTGTGGATCTGCTGGAAGGTAGGAGAGCCCTGCAGAGGGACCTGGCCAGAGGCCAATGGAATGAAATTTAACAAGGCCAAGTGCAGGGCTCTGCACTTTGGCCACAACAACCCCAAGCAGCACTACAGGCTGGGGACAGAGTGGCTGAGAGCAGCCAGGCAGAGAGGGACCTGGGGGTACTGGTAAATAGTAGGGTGAAGTTGAGCCAGCAGTGTGCCCAGGTGGCCAAGAGAGCCAATGGCATCCTGGCCTGTATCAGGAGCAGTGTGGCCAGTAGGACGAGGGAGGTTATTCTGCCCCTGTACTCAGCACTGCTCAGGCCACACCTTGAGTGCTGTGTCCAGTTCTGGGCTCCTCAAGTCAAGAGAGATGTTGAGGTGCTGGAAGGTGTCCAGAGAAGGGCAGCAAGGCTGGTGAGGGGCCTGGAGCACAGCCCTGTGAGNCATCTAAAACTAAAGCAAATGTCACTTAACTGTACAGAAGGATATAATAGAGGCGTTTCAATAGAGCCATTCCTTATTAAACAGGCACTGCAGCACTTTCACTTAATCTAGTCTGTGATACTCTAAAGAAGGAAAACAAAGAGTGACATTTACTCAGTCCAATGTGAAGGATATTTATGCTGAGTCATTAGCTGATTTAAAGTATGTCCCCAGATACAATAATGAAGATCTTCCTGGCTGTATTCTCAGACAGCTCACTTACTAAAACTCTCCCCCAGGCAGCTGGCATATTTACCTATTTATTGCCTTATTAGCAACACCAGAAAAATCCCTTTCCTTCATACTCATTGTGGTTGTGTCACTGCCATTCATTTAGTGACACTGATGGTTTCCAGCCTGTGTTTTGAAAGCCATAAATACAGAAACGGCAAAGGCACTGAGTGCAGCCTCAGCAAGTTTGCTGAGCACACCAAGCTGTGTGGTGCAGCAGCCAGGCTGGAGGGAAGGGATCCATCCAGAGGCACCTGGACAGGCTGCAGAGGTGGGCACAAGCCAACCTCAGGAGGTTCAACAAGACCAAGTACAAGGTCCTGCAGCTGTGTTGGGACAATCCCAAGCACAAATCCAGGGTGGGCAGTGAGTGGCTGGAGAGTAACCCTGAGGAGAGGGACTTGGGGGTGCGGGTGGACAAGAAGCTCAACATGAGCCAGCAGTGTGCACCTGCAGACCAGAAAGCCAAGCAGAGCTTGGGCTGCATCAGGAGAAGTGTGGCCAGCGGGGCCAGGGAGGTAATTCTCCCCCTCTGCTCTGCTCTGCTCTGCTCTGCTCTGCTCTGCTCTGCTCTGCTCTGCTGAGACCCCACCTGGAGTACTGCATCCAGTTCTGGAGCCACTATGACAAGAGGGATGTGGAGATGCTGGAGTGTGTCCAGAGAAGGGCCACGAGGATGCTCAGAGGGCTGCAGCAGCTCTGCTATGAGGACAGACTGAAAGAGTTGGGGCTGTGCAGGCTGGAGCAGAGGAGGCTCCCAGGGGACCTTCTTGTGGCCTTCCAGGATCTGAAGGGGGCTACAAAAAAGCTGGGGAGGGACTTCTTAGGAAATCAGGGAATGACAGGACTGGGGGAAATGGAGCAAAGCTGTAGCTGGAGAGATTCAGCCTGGGTGTGAGGAGGAAGTTGTTGAGCATGAGAGTGGTGAGAGGCTGGAATGGGTTGCCCAGGGAGGTGTGTGAGGCTCCATGGCTGGAGGTGTTTAAGGCCAGGCTGGCTGAGGCTGTGGGCAGCCTGCTCTAGGGTAGGGTGTCCCTGCTCATGGCAGGGGGGTTGGAACTGGCTGATCCTTGTGGTCCCTTCAACCCTGACTGAGTCTATGATTCTATTTGCAATACCTTCTCTTCTTTTCACAGTTTATATATATCCAATTTCCCTGTTTTCTATTTCTTTTTTTCAAGAAGAAAGCTGACCATAAGGTGAAGTTCCCAGCTGGAGTCACATCCAAAAGTGCTGCAGACTGTGCCATTCTCAGACTTTTTTGGGCCAGCTCTGTTAAGAACTGCTGAATGGGTTTTGTAGCTCAAAGGTGACATTTCCAGCTTTGGAACTAACTAAAGTATTCCACTTCTCGACACTATACAGCTTTCATCCCACCCAGCACAGCGAAAAGCTAAGCTGAATTTCTCATAACAGAAAGGCCTCAAACATGACTGTATCCCCAAAAGGGATTCTTCTTTAATTCCTCTCCCTTGGTCCTGTTCTGAAGAACACTGGCTGCAAATGGAAGGTGTGACTTTCCACATCTAAAGACCAACCAGACCAACTCCTACTGTTTTCCTCTCACAGAACAAACAACTTCTGGAAGATACATGAAATTATTTTACAAAGTCTGTAAAAACTGAAAAGATTAGAGGACACTACCCCAAAAAATCAGTGGACCAGAGAGGGGTCAGAAATTTAATGAAGACAGAAGAGGACTATAAGGCTAAAAGTGATCAGGAGATGACTTATTTTACACTCTTTGTCCAAAGCAAGCTGAGATATATTTAAGTTATATGTACTATATACTGGCCTGGCTATAACCTGTCCTTAAAAACCTCAAAGGATGGAGATTGTAACATCTGAAATATGGCTTTGCTGTTCCAAACATCAGAAATTTGCTCCTGAACATGATATTCTTTGCCATAAATCAAGCTTCATTAGTTTCCCAGCAGAAACAGAGAACAATTCTTTACCCTCTTTTGTGAGAAAGCATTTCACATACTAGAGCACAGTTCTTATGTCTCCCCAGTGTGTCTCTTTTTTAGGTCAAACATCCCCTTCAAATTCAGTATTTCCTAGGGGACATGTTTTCTAGAGTGCTGATCAGCTTTCTTGTTTAAAAATGAGGATGCCCAAAACTGGAGACAGTATTCCAGGTAGAGCTGAGTAAAACAGGAATTACCTTGTATTGATGATCTGGACCACGGGATTGAGTCCAGCATCACTACGTCTGCAGATGACACCAAGCTAGGAGCAGGTATGGATCTCTTGGAGGGTAGGAGAGCCCTGCAGAGGGACCTAGACAGGCTGGATGGGTGGNGAGAAGGGCAGCAAGGCTGGTGAGGGCCCTGGAGCACAGCCCTGTGTAGAGAGGCTGAGGGAGCTGGGGGTGTGCAGCCTGCAGAAGAGGAGGCTCAGGGCAGAGCTCATTGCTGTCTACAACTACCTGAAGGGAGTCTGTAGCCAGGTGGGGTTGGTCTCTTCTGCCAGGCAACCAGCAACAGAAAAAGAGGATGCAGCCTCAAGTTGTGTCAGGGGAGGTCTAGGCTGGATGTTAGGAGGAAGCTGTTGGCAGAGAGAGTGATTGGCATTGGAATGGGCTGCCCAGGGAGGTGGTGGAGTCACTATCCCTGGGGGTGTTGAAGCAAAGCCTGGATGGGGCACTTAGTGCCATGGTCTGGTTGATTGGACAGGGCTGGGTGCTAGGTTGGAGTGGATGATCTTGGAGGTGTCTTCCAACCTGGTTGATTCTATGATTCTATGATTCTCTATATATGGTGACCTTGGACTATGTTCCAGTTTGATATTTCCTTTTCTCTTCCTCAGCAGTCAGTAGCTAACATTCACTTTGCCTTTCTTCTTTCCTGCTTTGATTATTGTTTTTCCCCTAGCATTGCCACAGAGCTAATCATGCCCTGTCTTGTGGTTTGTAAACTCTGGAAATACAACAAATTATCACACTTCTCACACAGAATTTATCAACGTGTCCTGTGATCGCATCAGACAGCTTCTTACTGCATTAAGTTCATATGAATTAAGGTTTGACTAATAAATATTAAATGTCCCTCAGTCATCTGCTGGGTCTAAGGGTCTTTGACATTAAAGACAGAGTAGGTATTCTGTAGCACATTTTACCACCATCACCACTCTCACTGTCACATAGAAGCTGAGGAAATCCTGCAATGCTGCAACACTTTGCTGCCCTCGGGCTAAGAGATAGTGAGAATAAACCAAGCTACAGAGTAAGAGGTTGAAATGATTTCCCCACCGGAAAATCACCTAGAGTGAAAGATGTTCCTGCTTATTTTCTTGACATGTTTCCTTTCTTCATTCTTTGAGCCTTCAGTTTACTTCCCTTGCACCCTAACCAAAAAAAAAAAAAACCAACAAACTAAAACCAAGAACAGGGAAAAAAGTTGAAAGTTAAAAAAAGATGACAAAGCAGGAAAAAAATTAAGACCTAGACTGCCAGAAACTCATACTAAGCATCCACAAGGTAGCCTTTGACCAGTAGGCATCTACAAGGAAGATCTTACTTAGTTCTGAGCTGATACAGGTTTGTCAAGTCTCTGAAAAAGCAACTATTCATACTTCTCTTTCTCCAGCAGCTCTGCAAGTAGCAGCACAAGAACACGATGCATTCCACTTCTCACTGTTCTCTTCCTTCCTGTTTTGACACATTCATCTTTTTCTTACCAGACAGGACTCAGCTCACACAGCAGCAAGAACGGCAGTGATAATCTAATCCAGCTGCCTGAGCAATCTGGGGCTGAAGCATGTTTTTAAGGGCACGGTCCATATGCCTTCTGAACACTGACACAGCTGGGGCATCAACCAGCTCTCTAGGAAGACAGTTTCAGTCTCTGATCACACTTCCTGGTGATAAAACACTTCCCAATGTCCAGTCTAAGCCTCCCTTGGAGCAGCTCTGAACCATTCCCACAAGGGCACAGCACCTCTCCCTCTCTACACTGCTGCCTCAGGAAGCTATACATGACACTAGGGCCACACCACATTCATCTTTTATTCCAGAGGAGAGAAGGCCAATGTCCTGAGCTGCTCCTCATGGGACATGTCTTGTAGCCCTTTCATCAGCTTTGTTGTCCTCTGTCCAGACTGGAGGAGCTTGACATTGTTCTTAAATTGTGGGTGTCAGAAGTGCAGGTAAAATAGTGAAGCTGAGGCTGCCCCAAGGCTGCCTCCACGAGGCTAAGCAGCTGCTTTGCCCCTGTGTTTGTGCTGCGTGTGGCGCAGCTGAGGATGGTCTCTGGGGTGTCAGGTTTGAGGGGCTGAGTGTTGAGTGGGCAAGGGTGGTGTGGGGCACTGAGCATCAGGTGCCTTTGTGCAGGGCACCAGTGGCTGAGGTGTTGTTTGTGTGCCTGGGTGAGTGTGCAAGGGGAGAGAGTGAGGCGCAGGCTGTGTGTGGAGGGTCGTGTCTGGGAGCAGAGGTGTTGGTGATGGCGAAGGTGTGCGTGTGTGCAGGCAAAAGGGCTATGTGTCAGAAGTGGGATTCGAACCCACGCCTCCAGGGGAGACTGCGACCTGAACGCAGCGCCTTAGACCGCTCGGCCATCCTGACCCATGAGCGTCACAGTTGCTGCTCCCTGTCATCAGTGTACTTGCAGGTACTTTCAGTAATGCTGCACTGCTGCTTTCCTCACAGAGATGGTTATGAAATACTCCAAACCCGAATGCATATTGTGTTTATTGTGTTGTGTTGCTCTTCAGCCACTCCTGTCTCATTTTGTACTTGTGCCCAGCATTACTCTGTCCCAGATGCAGAATTCAGGATTTGTTTTGTGACTTGTGGAGATAGAATCATAGAATGCTGGAGGTTGGAAGGGGCCTCCAGATGTCATTGAGTCCAACCTCCCGTGCCAAAGGCAGAATGCCCTAGGGCAGTCCACACAGGAATGCACTCAGGTGGGTTTTGAAAGCCTCCAGAGGAGGAGGCTCTGTAACCTCTCTGGGCAGCCTGCTCCACAGCTCCATCACCCTCACTGTAAAGTGGTTTCTCCTCATGTTGAGGTGAAATCTTCTGTGTTCAACTCTGTAGCCACTGCTCCCTGTCTTATTACGGCCCACCACGGAAAAGAGATTAGCCCCCTCCATTTGACACCCACTCCTCAGATATTTACAGACATGGATCAGGTTCCCTATCAGTCTTCTCAAGACTAAACAGCCCCAAGGCTCTCAGTCTCTCTTCATGGGGCAGATGCTCAAGTCCTCTAATCATCCTCGTGGCGCTCTCTTGGACGCTATCCAGGAGTTGTTTAGGCAGTATGAGTTAAATCTGAGTACTAACATGATCCTATTAGTAAAACACTAAAACAAATTTACTTTTGGAAATATTCTGAAATTCCAAACTCCTCAAGAATAAAACTACAATGGTAAAAACTACTGCTGCAATTAACCTAAATACATTAAAAGAATATTCCAAGTAGAAGCTAAATTGGATTAATTTTTCCTGAGAGAAGTCTGATCAGTGAAGAGCCTTGATCAGCTTGAATTTATGAGCAGCTTGGAGCAGCCATGCTCAAGTCAGATGCTGGAATGCATTTTTTGGAGCCATGAGGGGGAAATAAATAAATAAACACATAAATGAATAAATAACAAAGGCATAGGGGGAGATAAATAAAGACATTTTCAAGCTGTGCAGATAAAAATAAACAAGTATTTTTCTCTTTACTTCTCTTAACTTGCAAACAGTTTCTTCTTGCCTGTTAGCAAAATGAACTATATTAGTTGGTTACTGTGTACACGACAATAAAGCCAATGTTTTCTTAGGACTTCTTTTATTCAGTTCACCAGCTATGAGTAAGTAACAAAACTGAGAATCAATTTTAAGATCTTTCATGTAGGTCTCCTGGGAGGCAGAGTCAGCAACTCAGAAGTGAAGTCAGAAAGGATGTCATTGCCCTTGGGTAGCCAAAATTCATCACAGTGGGTAGCCTTTATTGTCCACCATGCTATGATAGTTTCTCAGTAGGGAAGGCAGCATGGAGTAGCACGATGACGTGCAAGATAATGCCTAAACACACAAAACTGGTTTAGACAGAACTAGCCAGAAATGAGTGTTAGCAGAGGCAGTGGAAAGCAAGAAAGGCAGAATGACTCTTCTCAGTCCTGAATGTTTTTCATTCTCTATCATGTTCAGGGAACCAAAAGAAGTTTCTCCTAATGCTGTGTTTTTCATTGGTCATTACTTTGTTACTTCTGTATTTCTCTCCTAAACAAGGGGATGTACCTAGGAAAGCCCCAGGGACTGTTTCATAGTTCCTTATGTGATAGGCATCATATCATCACTGGATCTCATTTAAAATGGCTGGAGAAGCTGAACTAGAGTAAATCATAGTCATCAGCATTCTCTAAAGGAAAAAAAGGTAACTAAAAGGTTTACAGTCAACAATCTCCCACAGAGAAATGAGTCACTCAGATTCAGAGATTTCCAATCAATAGTGGACAGGAACGGAGTATGTTAAGTCAAGCTGGAACTGACTATTTCCCATCAGAGACACCAAGGGGTGTGTTTGTGTGGAAAAAGTAGTGGCTGGCAAGGTGGTTGTTTTCCTATTTCTCATTAAATCTCCTTGAATGAGATTTTCATATTCAATTTACAGATTTTCTCTTAATTTTTTCACTTCAATGGACTCAGCTGTGAATTAAAATACCAGTAGTTGTCATTCCACCACAGTAAGGACAGACTCAGTGAAGGGCTAAAACACCTGAAGGCAAGACCCACCATACTTTCTTTGATGGTTTCACATCCAGAAGTTCTAGTCAGCTCTTCTAGGCTATGCTGCTGTCAGGAATGGAAAAGGCATGAAGCCAAGACAGCAAGCAGGTGGGAGACAGATGCTTCGGCTTCCTATAGAGCTACTCAACTCTCCTTTAGAGTCTCTGTCCACTAGTGGCAGGAAGCAATATGCCAGGACAAGACGTGCTGCATGTCAGCTGCGCAGTGGTGAAACATTCTTCAACATCAGGGCCTAGTCTTTTTTCTCTGGGAAGATGCAGGAGTCTAAGAAAAGTAAAGAAATACAGCTGCCACTGCAAGACTTCAAGAGGCTTCACAAGCCAATGAATAAACAAAACCCACAAAGATGTCACCAGTCATCTGCTCTTTGATCGGCTTCAGTGTGCTAGGTTGAGCCTAGCTGGAATATTTTGGTGAGAAGAATTAGATGGTAGGCTGTGAAAAGGAAACAATGCTGATGGCTGCTGCACTCATAGGCTTGCTGAGATGTATAAAAACAAGAACATAAACACAGGTAAGGGAGCTGCTCTTGGGCTCTGGGGCTGCATGCACTTCTCTCTCTAACCTAACTTGCTGCCTGACTAATCGGTCTGCATGTTAACACCCCTGGCTGACCTTCCAAACTCACCTTGAACATAAAGCAAAGTCTGAGGTAAGGTAGAGGGGTGGGAAGAAGGTGGAAGGGTGGTTGGGAGCCCCTCCTGGGGACTCAGGTTTCTGGGAGGGCTGTTGTGTTTCTGTATTACCTTTTTAACTTGTATATTTCTGTACATATTGTAAACATTTACTTGTATATTGTGCTAAGTTGTAAATATAAAACTTCATTCAATTTCCACATCGACTGAGCTTAGTCTGGGTGATTTTTCTTAAGTGTGGGGGGGTGGGGAACACCCAAACCATCACATTCAGGTACACTTTTAGTTAAAAAAGAGCAAATGTAAGTAGATTACTTCTCTGTTGGTATGGGAACTGGCTGCAGCCAGCACTTCTGAATAATGCACACTGAGGAACTACTTGTTTTTAGCTTTGATATTAAGTCATAGGGTTAAAGTCATGTAAAAGGAAAATGAGTTGCTACAGAGCAGTAGTTACATCCACATTTGTTATTACACTCTCAATCTTCAGCTACGATACAAGGATCAACTGGTAACACCTTGAATGGGCATGAAATATGAAAAGCCCCCCAGGTACCCAACTCCCCTTACAAAATGTAACAGGAATACCATCCCTGCACTGACAGACTGAAGCACTGTTGACGCAAGCACAGACAGGATCGACAGGGCATGAAACTAGATCTTGGAAAATGCAAGAAAAGGTTTAGTCTGTGAAATCTGGCTCTAATCTCTTGAAGAATAAACAAATGGAAGCATATTAGTCATCTTGTCACTTCCTTTGGTCATCTTGATTTCATACAGAAAAAGGCATTCAAATGAACCTCCAGGGAGGAGAAGTCTCTCTGTGGTGAAGGGTTGGACTTGATGATCTGTGAGGTCTCTTCCAACCCTGATGACACTATGATACTATGATACTATGATATTCCCACTAAGCAAGTTCTCCTTTTGGTCATCATAATTTCATACAGAAAAAGCCATTCAAATGAACTTCCAGGGATGAAAAGTCTCAGATATTCCCACTAAGCAAGTTCTCCTTTTGGTCATCATAATTTCATACAGAAAAAGCCATTCAAATGAACTTCCAAGGATGAGAAGTCTCAGATAAGCAAATTCTGTCTTCTGCTTTCCATTGTGAGTAATGGAAGAGACAAGGCACTGGACTGAAAAATATTATTGCTGTGACATATAAAATATGAATAAATTAAATTCTTTACAAGTATTGCATTAGAAAACAAATCTGCTTGACGCTGCTCCAGTCATGCAGATGTTTTGCTTTCAAGCAATTATACTACAGTCACACTGGCTCTCAAGACGGTTTCTAAACCAAACTAACAGTCAGCACTTTAAAAAGGTGGAATTCAAAAATGTGCTGTTAGTCTTTTCTTAGCCAGATAAAAGATAAACACAATTTATTTTGCATGATAACAACAGGAAAAGGAAGAAACAGCAATATAAATTAACAGTAAAAGACAAGAGGTCCATCAGGGGAACCCTTAAATACAGCTTGTTACTCATTAATTTATTTCACAAGGTGGCTTCTAAGCAGAAAAAAGTCTACACATGCTATATTCCTATAAAAATAATAGGAGTGAAATGAAAGATGCTCTAATTCTTACAGCATGTTGATCACCAAGGATTAAAAGCATTGCATAAGAACATGAAAACAGCACTAGGTCTTTGGCAGTGGGATAATGCAGTTATCTGAGAAATAGATGTCAGAAAGATCTGGCTTCCATTTTTATTTGTGCACTTTAGGTAACGGGGAAAGTATATTATGGTCTTCTAAAGCTGTAGTGATGATGCACATGCACAATGAACAAGGTCAGCAACTCTGTTTATAAACAGTCAGGTTATCAATCTGCTAACTTGCTATCCTGAAAGCTCCTCACTAAGCCAGATTAACGTGGAGTTTCTGTTTATCATCCTGACACAGTTAAAGAACCTCCCATCCAAAGAATACAAATGGCTCCTTGCTCCCAAAATTGCAAATGCCAGCAAGAGTTGATAGCTGCTGATTTCTCCACTGTACAGTACGAGGTGTACAATATTGTCAAGCTACACAGAATCCACGTGCCATCTACCAGGGTTTATCCACTGCAATCTTATCTGCTGGCAAAATGGACTTCAAAAAGGTTAAAAAGGTAGTTTCCATATTTTATCAGCAACTTACACCTGCAGCACACACATGTATGGAAAGCAGAATTAAACTCCTTTTGTCCAGCACTGAATGACCTGAACAGAATCCTCACCTTCAAATGCTAACATCTAGTGGGGCACATACCCCACCCACTTAGGAGGTTTTATAGTGATTTTCATGTTAAGTGGCTCAGGACTAAGTATATGTAGCAAGTTAGAGAGACAGAAGCAGATGGCCTGGTTGCCCCGTCTGTCACTCTAGTGCAGGGTACTGCAATGAGCTTGCCCTTTTGGGAAGCAGTAACAACTACTTGGAAGCATATTTGCTTCCATCAGGAACCCCATTTTGCAGAGAATGCTTATTTTCACAGCTCTGAATGTGGTTGCTAGAACTGACAATCTTCCTTACGCTAAGATTCAAATTAAGGGAACTGCAGATGACAGAAGTGAAATACTCAGAATCTATACATAAACAGAACTTGAGTAAAATGTTTGTTCACATATTTTGCTTTCTAACCAACTAAATTCATTCTAAGTCCTTTTTCTACACCTGGGTTACAGAGTGCCAATCAGCACTCTTCAAGTCATGCAGGTTTTTGAACATATTGTGTAGGGCGAGAAGAAAGAACAAAATTTAGCATGCAAGGACCTTGACTTTGAGTATGTTTAGAAGGATGAGCTCCAAGAAGGCAAAATGTCCCAGATGGCAAGTAACGGTGCCTGTATATAAGCTGCAACCATAGTGGCAGAAGCAGCATGCTTTGGGTCTTCTCCCAAAGGCACCTGCCACAAATTACAACCTTCCTGGGAGCAAGGGTAGGGTGGACAAACCCAGAAAATAGAAAGACTGCACAGCAGGTGCACACTGCATAATCTCCCGCGAGACTGGGAGGAAAGAGGGCAAGTCACTCACAGAGCCCACTGCATCAGATTTTGCCTCCAAATAGACCTATCTTTATAGTGCCTAGGACCTTGCTACTGTATTTTGCAGCAGCCAAATGCAGAAGGCTAGGGTAAGAAGTGATTACTCTGCAAAAAGTCTTACTCTATCTTTTTCTAAACAGTTTACAAACAAAAACAGCATCTAAAATGAAGAACTGCAACTCACAAAGCTGTTTCTAAGATGCTGCTGAGAACTTCTTTTTTTGTCTTATCTCAACCTTGCACTTTTCCCTAGTTTTATGCTGCTGGGCTTCTTTTGTTAATTAGAAACCAGGTCTCAAGACTAATCTAGCAACAGCAGAAGAAACTATTCCCTCCAAGAATACTTCACACTGATCCTCTGCTATATGACAGGAATTTTAAATATTGGGAAAAATGTCTCACAAAAGGCTGACTCTAAATTAGCTACTTCCAAACTCTGCATATGGAGAAGTGGCACAATGCTTCATCTGACAGATAAACTGCAATTAAAAATAAGGTGAAATCTTTCCACTCACATTAGATTATCATTTGCAAGTAGTATGTGCAATATCATCTAAAGAATTTGCAAGAAATGTAAGGCAAAGCAATTTTTTATTAGACCTCATGAAATAAAAGATTATTAATAAAACAGATTACTCCACTGAAGATAAATGTTTGAGAAAGCACCAGAGTCACAGACATGCTCAAGACACAGCATCTATCAGATAGGACGCAGAACACTCTGACAATATCTAAAGATACTAACAAAGATTTCCAAAGAATTCACTCTGTATTTAACATACCACTGGTCAAATCAGTCCCACTCCAAAACAAGTAGCTTCAAAAGCTGCATCAGCAAAAGATTTTGGATTAATATCTCCTCCAGATGGAATTTTCAATTTAATGAATAACAGATAACACAAAATCTTGCAGTCTAAATTATACCCACTCAAACCTGAGCAGAAGTAGAAGCACAGAGATTAACATAACACTGAAGGATGCTCTAACCACCCTCAATACTTGCTGCAACCAAAAAATTCTACATCCTAAGCACTTGGAAGGATGTGTAGTGACAAATGAGGCAAGATGCTAACATCAGCTCACTCACTGAAAAACATCTTTTTGGCTTTTACATAATTACTTGTTTTATTATTACATTCAGCTCCATACATAGTGATAGATTAATAACAATGCCACTTGCTCAAATGGTACTAAAGTGACACTGGACATTCTGTCTGCTGTTGACAACTCTGAATTTTAGGATTAGAAGGCTAGAATTTAAATTAGGATTGACCAAAGATATCACTTATTTCCTAGTTGTCTGTTTCCACTTACACAGCAGCTTGAAAATCCCTTATTTATTCCACACTAGGAGAGATCATCTCTTCCTCTTTCACAGACAGATCACTGGATGAATGTCAGAAACCTTGCCTGCTTTACAGGGTTGTTCTCAACAGGCTGAAACAGATGACTAGTATGGGAATCCCCTAGATCTCATCAGCTAAGGAGGAAGAGTATTTACATGCTCTTACAGTTCCAGGTGGAAGTCCAATGGAGAGCCTACATGTGCTTCATCCTCATGCTTTAGCATCACTGTTCTTTTTTTAGCCAGAAAGGGCTTATCTTATTACCCTTCTTAGCTGTGATCTCCACATAAAACCAGAGCACATCATCATCCCAAAAGGTACGGGCAGCACATACAGAGGCAACTCAGACACTCTCAAATGCCGAACAGGACTCCATTGTTAGTTTGGCTTTGTGCAGCCAAATGTTCATGTAAAAATCATACTGATTCCTTTCTCCTAATTCAGCCCAGAATGGTAACTGTAGTAATAAATCTCAAGCCTATGTTTTTTAAAAAACCCTCATACTGCTTTCACAGAATCACAGAATGTTAAGAGGTTGGAAGGGACCTCCAAAGATCAAGTCCAACCTCTCTGCCAAGGCAGGACTCCCTAGGGTAGTTCGCACAGGAATGCATCCAGGCAGATCCAGGCAGAAGGAGACTCCACAACCTCTCTGGGCAGCTTGTTCCTGTACTTTGCTGAAGTACAGTTAAGACCACCTGGTTTTCTGCCTGGCAGGATGCACACACCAGTTTTCCACCATCGTCTGACAAATAATTCAAGTTTTCTACATTCATGCATAACATTTTCTGTATTCATTTTCAGGTATCACATCTTGACTGTTGCAAGCAGTTTCTACACAATCTCAGACCATCTGCATAAGGCATTTTTTTCCAGCAATATTCAAGTGTGGCACCTGCAAAGCAATTCATGGCATAAGAGGAGAGAGAATGACAAGAGTATATTCTTATTAAAGTGACAGTTTCACCACTATGCCAACAGAATATAGAAGGGCACAAATTACCTTTAGCATGTCGCAAATACAAACACACATGGGGAAGCTCGAGAACAACAAAGCCCTCTGACAGAAATGGTTTGGAATTAAATTCCAAGCACTCATCAAATGTTATTTATGTCATTTTGGTGCAGGCTTACAAATTCTCCATTCATATAGAAAACTCCCTACCATTACTACAGCCTCATAAGCAAGAGATGCAGTTGTCTGCATCAATATAATTAAAACAGCTTCTGAGTCACAGAGGCAAAATCTGGCCCATGTTGATACATTATGCAGAGCATCTATAAAAACGACTGTGCTGATAGCAGTAAGTGAGAACTATGACCACGGAATTGGAAATGTTTTGTCTCCATAATACAGAGTTTCTTTTGTATAGCAAATACAGGGAAGTGAAAAAATGAACACCTGAAGAAGATAACAAGTGATTCAACAGCAAAAGATTCTACTGTCTACTCATCATTTTTATTCAGGCCTCTGAGGATATTAGCCAGTATCAGCCAAAATATATGAACTATGAATTGCACTGTGTCAAGGTCATTGCTTTTCAAGCAAACAGGATTTTAGCAGGAACTAAATTAATTGGAAGAGAATGAAGGGGTTTTATTGCTCTGTTTCTGTAATCTGTTTATTTTACTGGCAAGCACAGCAAAGCTACTTGAAATTTGCCAAACCAAGGAGCAATACAAAATACCATGGTGTACAACCTTAATTTATGCAAGTTATTTTTCTCCCTACATCTGCTTGACACCCTGCAAAGAACAAACATGAGACATTTGTTCCTATATATACTGAAAATAAAGCAGTCACAGAATCATAGAATTGTTTTGGTTGGGAAAGACCTCTGAGATCACTGAGTCCAACCACAGTCAAGGATTTCTATCACAGGGGCACTTCTTTGATGCACTTCTGGGGCATCAGAGATGCTGCACCAGAAAAAAAGGCTTTATATCCTTTTAGAACTGAGAAGAAAAAAAACCAAAACAAAACCAAATTCATACCCTCAGTGGCATGAATGTCTATTCTACAGCAGCATAACTCTGTATTACAAGTTAGCCAGAAGGTAGAGCAGAAAAAATACATATGTACTTAATTTTATTAAACATAAACATGCAATGTTTGCTTCCTTACTGATGAACAAAAGATAGGAATATTATGCCCACATGGTTTAAAGCTATTAGCAATACAGTATCCGACCCTTCAGTAACACATGGGAACAACCTATCTTTCATCACTTGAGAGAGCAAATTAAAGGAAAATTATCCATCATATTCCATGTACTAAAATAAATCAAAGTCCTTCTCCTATGGCTCCATTCTAGTGCTGAAGTAGCTTTGTAAGGGAAGAGTTTATTTTTTTTTCAACAAGGAAGTATTGATGCTCTGTATAGTTTGACTTGGTTTAGGTCATAAATTCACAGTAAAGAACATTAGAAAAGAATCAGAAAAGAATCAGACACAGGTAACTTGTGCAAGGAGGAAAAAGCCCACCAACTTAGGCAGGAATTTCAATGCTGCAGTACTATGCAACAGACTAAGCCAGTCTTTGTAGCCTCCTATCTCACACTCTGTTAGTTAATACCTTGAACTTGAAAGTAAATGTAGCACTCATAGTTCTCTTATACCCAAGTCATGTGCCTGGTCTCAAGGATTACTACAATTTTTAAGGCTTTCAAATAACCTACCTTTTTGCTTCAGCACTTTTTACCAAAGAAAATGTAAAAATTAGTGTCATCTATTAGCAATACTAAAACTTAAAACATACCCATAATGGCTAAAGATTCGATAAAAGCATACATAGGCATGCTGGGTGAGTCAGTTGGCAGGGCAGCAGATAGAAGAACTTTTGAGCCACAATGGTCACCTCAGATCCTTTGCTAGAATTCATACACAGGTGTTGTGCACTCTTACAAATACAGGAAGTCATTATTGCATTGTATGAATGCAAATGCACATCTGCAGAGTCAAACATTTTGCTGGTGCAAAGTGAAGCAGGGATTTTGTGGATCTATAAAAGTATCTTCTCTTCAACATCAAAAGCCCAGTTGAGACAGTTTCAAAACAAAGTAACACAAAAGATTACAGTAAAAACAAACAACAACAAAAAAAACCCAAACAAATAGAAAAACAAAACAAAACAAACAGGAACCTTATTTAAATGTCACATGCTAAGGAAGGATCCTACAACATGACAGTCTCAGCTATGATGATCTACCAGTCAAATAAAGAAGACTTTCTTGTATTCTTCCTAAGTGCTCTTGCATAGTTTAATAATTGTGTGCAGAAGGCATCTTAGAGGGTTATAGTTTTGAGTCCTCCAGGACTAATATTGCATTTCTCACCTAAGATTAAGAAGTAGATGATTAATCTGTTTCTTTGGAGAAAACCCTATCATTTTCTCTTTATCTGTTAGAGAGGTATAGCTAACAAGACACCAAGAACAGACTGGACTGTCAGTTGAGTTCATCAGGTGTACGCTCCTTAACCACAAATTTACAGGCTTCAGATGCAGCTCAAAAATGGTCAGAAGCATTAATTCATCACTATTCAATTTTTACTGAATGGAACAGGAATCTTCCTAAACAAAGATACATGACAGAACACCAGTTGTTTAAAATTGCAACAGTCCAGAACTCCAAACAAACTTGAGTAATTCAATCCTGGCATGGAAACTGAATGCTCGATGCACTGAAATTTGTGTGGTGCCACTGTGTAAGCACCACAGTATAAAATGTCAGGCAAGCATCTGGAAAACTACAAGCTGCTTATACCAGCACCATCTCGGACTGCATTTCTGTACACTGGCACAATTTGATACAGATTTACCCATCCAAAAGCCATCATCTTCACTTTTACCCAGACTGTCCTTTAAAACCCTTCTAAAAATCATGCAAAAGTGACACAGCTCATACGCATTAAAGCACACTGGCAACTGCTTGTGCCCTCACACAAGTCTAGATCTGGCTTATTTTTGGCAAATGTAAATTAATTGAAGAGATTTGCAGACCTTTAGATTAAAAAAAAAAAAAAAATAGAGAGATACTGTGCTTGCCACAGGAAGTTATTTAAAGCAAACTCCCATCATCTGAAAATCTACTGGTTTACATTGTGGTGTGCATTTGGAACACCGAAAAAAGAAAACTCACCCACAACATGATTGCGTCTTACAAGAAAAAGGAATAAAGTAACTTAAACCCCAATTTTTTTAATTGTTCTTCCTCTTCTTGGATTCACTCAGCAAGAGACAGGTGCTTTTGGCACAGTGAGCTGTAATAACTGGAAAGGAGAATTAGCATAGGAAGGGATAACAGAGTGTTTTACAGAAAATTATTTCCTTCCTATCAACATCAACTTTCAGATCTACTCAGGATTTCACTGATTTCTGCTGAAGGTCCATGGGTTCCAAAAAGTGTTCTTTTATGTTCCCAAAGGGAGATCACATTTGAATTTCCTTTGGGAAATTAACTTCTACTGATCACTGCCACATCATCTTACATCTCTGCCCCTGGGTGCACCTAGGAAACAGAAGTGATTAGAAGTGACTGAGGGCATAAAAAGGAATCAGAAAGGACAGTAACAAGGTTTCATTCTGCCCATGCTACAGTTTTAGGACATGTTTCTTTTAGAGGACCCTGAAAACTGAAGAAGAGGCATCTGGGGCAAATACATATGGTTAGGTGAGAGCATCTTTCCTGGGTTATTTCCAAACACAGCTGTATTACAGCTTCAGAGAGGACAAGCCCTATCTCTAGCTACAATCTAAGCCTCACTCAAAGCTAACAGCATCATTAGGAGATGACAGCAGAACTGCAGTGAGACAATTTAGTGTTCACTGTGCCACATTCCTGTGCCAAACTCAACATGCAGACAGTCTCTGATTACACTTCACCACATCACTCTCCTTCCAAGCACTGTGAGCTCCAGGCAGCCATGCAGCTTCTCCATCTGGATAACTGCATCCACTGCCACCATCAGGCTCCCCCATTTTGCAGACCTTTGCTACTGTGTGTGTCTGTCTCCAGGAAGACAAGGAACACAATTTTGATGCACAAAGCTGAATTGCCTTTACAAAGTGTAAGGAAAAATGTTACACATGAAGACCACTTGTATCTAAATTCTGCCTCACTTGCTAATCAGCATTCACAAAAAGAATGCACCAACAGCTCTGTACAGCTTTCAGCTATACATTCATGCAATGTTTATTTCCACCAAGAGTGCTTCAACACTCAGGGAACAGGAAGGACAGTATTCAACCAAGTAAGCAGTTAAGGTATCCTGTGTCTCATCCACTCAGTTGTTTAGTCAATAAAGTACTCTACTTAAGTTCTGCTAGGGTGCCAGAAGTATTAATTTCCTCATGAGCCTCTCCAAGGTGATTATCCCTACAGTATCAGAACATCTCACCAACATTAATGGACTTATTCTTTCATACAATGTTGTATGAAAGTAGTAGCTAGTACCTTCATTTTACACACGCAGACTTTAAACATAGAGACTACAGCTAAATGGTAAAGTCCTCACTTACTTTAGATATCCAGACCTCTCCAGGTCAAAAACATGCTTACAATAATAAGAATAAGAGGTTAGGGTCTGTGAGGAGGTAGAATAATGAGGTGAAATGCCCTTCACAGTAGCTTTGCCTGAATTATAACAGAACAGGGAGAATTGGAAATTCTGGATTCCTTCTGGACTCTGAAGCACTCTCACAGTCACCAAGACTCCACCACTTGCATGCCTTCCCAGCTACCTAATAACACTCTTGTCTTCCCCCAGCCCCATCCCATCACCACTGCCAACCTCCAACAACCCCATCCAAGCAATGCTAAGATTCTGCCCAGGCAGCTCATCCTTCTCTCTAATGGTGCCCAGATCCAAGAATAGTTCTTTACTTCAGCATTTCTAGTCAGGATGTTTGCTCATAAGATTACCTCAAATCCAGGCACTTCCCAGTGCCTTATGGTCGTTATGAATACAAACAACATTCACAATTGCACTTTTGTCAATCACCACTGCCATAGACAAGAACTGAATTAAGTCCTGCTCGATGCTGTCATCTTAGAAGCAAGTACACACATTCAACTGAAAGGCAGTTGTGCCCCCTGGGACCCCTGAGCACTGCCTGGAGGTATACTCTGAGGTGCAATGCAGCACAATGATACTGCTACTGCTTTACACCCAGCACTTCAGGTAGAGGTTGAAGATAAATTAAGCACCAGGTTACAATAAGAAGTGCAAAAAAACAGTTATTATGGCAGGGACACCTGAGAAAAACTTATATTGGGGAGTGCCAATTTTGATTAACAGTTGCATTAGAAGATGAACAGAAATCATGCATTTTAACTCTGTAAAAACAGTTAATGGTATGTAGGTAAATACACACATGCTCCACTGTAGAATGCTTACAGTAGGGATACACAACACTCTGGGAGGTAATAAACAAAAACAAAAATAAACAAACCACAGCAGTGATACTTTAGCAAATGTTAGTTCCACTTCAAAACTTTCTTTATTAACTTCTTACAAATAGCTATTCCACTTTTTTCCATTCTAGAGGAATCCAAGTCATTTGCTGCTTCAGGTTAAAACTTCTCAGTGGAGCATAAACTCAGGTTGTAAGATTTCAGGTGAGGTAATCCTTAGTGAAAAGAAAAAAAATTGAAAGGTATGACAGTTTGCATATGTAAAAGGGGTTTCACAATCAAGTGTTCCACATGGACCAGCAAATTCCTGCTATCATCATTTCTGCCATATGGAACAGGAAGCCAAAGATATACTAACAGCAATAGAAGGTATAGTGGGACTTCCATCAGTGGTTCAAGTCTAAACTTGAAATAAACGTAGTCATGTGAAATATATGCCACTAGAAAGTGTCACAAAGAGCTTAAGGTTTCATCCAGAATTGAGAATGAACGCTAATGAATTAGCATTTACTTCTATGGCCATAACATTTCACTGTAGTTAGTGTTCATCTTATAATATTATAATATGATAATAATTAAAAAGAATAAAAATATAATTAAAATTTATTTTACTATAATAAACATAAAAAAACCCAAACAAAAACAGTCATAATCCCTGAGAAAATGACTGAAAAAAATCCACAGAGATTAATGATAACATTCCTGAGAGTTAAAGCCAGAAGAAACAAACGGATTTTGTTTCCCATTACAACCATTTTCCTCGATATTGCTCTTGACAGTCCTAAATAAGAGCTGTTTCCTTCTCTAAAAGGGATTTAAAAGCTGTTACAGCTTCTCTTTTCTCTCTGATAATCACCAATCAATCATCTTGGAATACACTTGTATCAACAACATGGATGTTCTGGATTGTTTTGGTGCATCAGAATACCTAAGACAATTTGGAATTCAGCTGCCAAATATTCAGCTGACTGAAGAGAGTAGGTTTACCTTAATGGTATATAAATATCAGTTTCTGAAATACGACAACATTAATAATTTAATATCACAAAGGAAGTATAAAGAAGACTCAGAAGTGAATCAATTTTTGCAGTGACTATAAATACTAACATTTTGGTAACCTCTGTATTGTTTATGAAATGTGAAGATGATATATTACTAAGCTTTTGTAAAGCTATAGTTAGATTAAGGAATAAATACTAATGTGTTTGCTGCTATTTTAGAATGCCTCTATGGAATCTGGTTGTGTTATGCCTTTAGGGAAATAGAGAGTTCTGGTTATAGTATCAAAGTCTGATCTTTATGTGCATGTCATACTCCAGAAAGGTTTTCAGATACTTATTATCTACAGCAATACTTAAGTGAACTAGTTTACCTAGTCTGTCTCACAAGTATATGTCCCAAAAGCATTTAACACAAAGGAATGCAGGAGACCAAAGATTCTTTTGCATTTCCACAACTCAAGTTCATAGTGAAACTAACAGGAACTGTATGCATCAAGTGTCTAGAGAGAAAAAGTATCAGAATTAAGCAGCCATGCTATGCATTCACATAGTATCTTTCTCTCTCCAATTTTAGCGTTCTTAAGGGTGAGATCACCTAATGCAGACAGACAAGATGGTTCTTCGCACCCTGACTCACCGGCTGCATGAACACCTCCCAAAGCAAAAGTGTGTGCAGATAGCATCAGCGAACTAACAAGGTTCCAATGATCTCAAGAGGCAACCTCAGAGGAATCCAGAGTTTGATACAGAACCGATACAGCTTTGCTCCACATGCTCAGTAAGAAATACTCCCTGTGTGCAAATGCAAAGGTGGTAACTGTGCCTTCATAAGTTTAAGGACTACGTCGCAGGCTGACCCAAACTGTTACTCTTTGGTCACTGACTACTGAAGAACATGTAAACCATAACAGCAGATCTTACATGACTACGGCTCTTAATCAAAGACCAAAGTTCCTATTTCAACAGGGCAGAGCCTTGCTTTTGCTAACATTAACATTCAGTATTTCAACTTCCACTTGTATTTCACTGTTGATGGATGGTAAATTTACTAGCAAAGTACTAACTTGTACCTAGTCACCATTCTTTATGTTCTCTCCCTCATATAGGCTCATAGAAAGCTTTGGGTTGGAAGGGACCTTTCAAGGTCATTTAGTTCAACATCCCTGGAGTAAGCAAGGACATCTTCAACTATATCAGGCTGCTTGGAGCACAGTACAAACTGACAAATGTTTTCTGGCAGGAGGCATCTAACCCCTTCTGGGTAACTTCTCCCAGTGTTTCACTAGCTCCATTGTAAAAAAAGTCTTCTCTGTATCTCATCTGAATCTATCCTCTTTTAGTTTTAAACCATTTCCCTGATAAAAACACTGTCCTCATTTTTCTTTAGGCTCCCTTTAACTACTGAAAGGCTGCAATACGATCTCCCCAAGAGCCTTCACTTCTCCAGGCTAAACCTCAACTCTTTCAGCCTTTCTTCACAGGAGAAGTGTTCCAGTTGTCTGATCCGTTTTATGCCCCTTCTCTGGATCCCGCTTCAAAACATTTCTTTCTTGTGCTCTGGGTTCCAGAGCTGGACACAGTACTCCAGGTGAGGTCTCACCAGAGCTGAGCAGAGCAGCAGAACCTTCTGGCTTTTTGGGTTGCAAGTGCACATTGTCAGCTTATGCAGCTTTTCATCCACCAGTATCCCCAAGTCCCTCTGTGCAAGGCTGCTCTCAATCCCTTCATTCCCCAACCTGGACTGATACTGGGGAATGCCTCAACCCACATGCAGGACATTGCTCCTCAGAGGGGTCACATGGGGTAACAGCTCAAGCTTGTCCAGGTCCCTCTAGATGGCATCCCTTCCTTCTGACATGTCAACTGCACCACACAGCTGAGGGTGCACCTGATCCCATTATGTCACTGATGATATAAAACAGCACTGGTCTCTGTACAGATCCCTGAGAGAAACCACTGTCCACCTGAGCATCAAGCCATTAAAGCACTGACTTTTTTTTTTCCCAAAAAAAATAATTTTATTTGTTTGCAAAGTTACTGCATTTGCATCCAGGGCACAGCAGGCAGAACTTCCAGGCGACAGAAAACAGAGTAATTAACTAGGCACAAATGAGACAGCCTGAAAATACATAAAGGGCAAGAGATCTGATAAGCTCAGTTTTTCAAGACATCTTCATCAATATATACACTTATATAGAAAAAATGCTGGACAATGTGTAGCTCTTCATGGGCTAGAAGTCAAATAAAAACAGCAACATGCCAAAATAAGTTATTAACAGCTAACACTTAAGCTAATTAACTGGGAAGTTCACAATGGATTTGGATGCACTCGTAAGTGTTAAGAGGGTTTTACTCCAAATGAAGACCATTTTTCTTCCTAAATGGTATGCCTCATTCAGCCGAGGATGTACTCGAAAGTCCACCAGTTCCTATTAAATTGGAAGTCATTGCACATGTTCCTCTGGTCTTACACTGTGCTGGGGAAATCCTCATTTCTGCACAAGTTTTAACTCTTCTTTACAAATCAGTCAGTCTGGCTTCCAATGTTCATTCACCATGAGTCCGTAAGTACGGACACTGACTGGTGTTACTTCACCCCTGTTCTTGCCAGGATGGTGAAGGGGGTGGGGAGTAGAACAGGATCCACCACCAGAACACCACAGCACGCTTTATCCATGCTGGTCAGAATCTCACTTTTTCACCCCGTGTTAACATCCCTGGACTACATGGACAACACATTGCATTTGCTCCAGAGAAGGTACAATCCTTTTGTGACAAACAGAATGTTTGTAAACTGTGTTCAGGACTCCTCTTGGAACTCCAACACAAACACATAATCCAGTTTGTGGGTAGATGTCCTCTCATTTCTTTGCTCCTGTGTCTGAGCCCACTCTCTTTGTATGATTTCTCAACCACTGGATGATAAAGATGCACAAGTGTATTCCTGAGGAGTAACAAAATGAAGTCAAATGGACATTTCCCCTTGTGTCATTTAAGGAGACAAAATTCCAATTACTTCTGAGTATAATAGCTGTGGAAGATTAACAAAGGTTTGTGGATTTTTCCTCCCTACTTCTCTCTTCCCTATTTTTTCCCTTCATCTCCGGACCCTATTACAGTAGAATGCAACAGAATACAGTGAAGTATAATAGAATAGTGAAAAAAATAACAAATGCTCCTTCTATCTCTACTTTGTTACAGCAATGTAAGAAAGCAAGAACAGAAGGACATCCCTTCCTTCAATATGTAATTGGCAGGTATAGGCAGTAACCTTCACATACAGGAGAAACTCCCTAATTGGGCTGCTGCAGCTCTCTCTGTGACAGAAGCCTCTGCACAACCTAAAACGTTTTGACCTGGCAATCCAGTAGTTTCCTGTCTTAGAAACTGCATGACATGTCCATAATGCATCAAAAGATATCCAAGAGATACCTTCCATATCTATGTCTAATCTTCAGTGAAACTAGGCAGCAGCAGATGCTAGAATAGAAGGATAATTTACAGCTCAGTGCTGCAGTACACCACACAAGCGTCTGCTCCAGGCGCAAATCACCACCAAAGAAATTAAGATAGCAATGTCTTTCAAACTTGAAAGCCTTCCTCAAGAGCTTCAGAACACTTGCAATTCTTTGCCTATCACCAACTGCTCCTTCTACTTCTGACAGCAACAGTTCACACCAAGAAAGAGACTCCACCTTAACAGCTATCTGCTGCAGCAGACAAGGAAACCATCCTAAATAATAAATGGCTCTATTAAACAGAAGTATGACTACCTCCTGTGTGACCCCCTTCATGAATGTGTAGCAGTCTTGTGCTAACCTGTCATCCAACCATGCTTGTCAGCAGTCACTATTTGTTTCTGTAAGGTGTTTGCTTACCATGTGTTTCAATAATATGCTTAATTTCACAGTTTTCATGCAGTAACTTAATCAGCAGCTTGCTAAAGGGTAAAGGAAAAAAAAATATAGAAGCTCAGAAACAACAAATGGTAAAAGAACCTGCAAACTCACCTCTAATGGATAATGCTGACAATCCTCCCCTCAGCTATCAGCCTTAGAGAATAATCACTTCCTTAGGAAAATTTCCCAGGGTATTATTAATAAGTTTTTCGGGGGTTTGTTATTTGGTTTTAATTAAATTCCTCTTCTTAAAAAAAAAAACCAAACAAACATTTACTTTCACACGGCTTTCCATAGTTCTTTTATTCCCCAAAGCACCGGGTGGGGAATGAGGATATACAATTTCCTACAACGCGAGATGACACGTCGTATTGAAAAATGAAAAGCATGGATAATATTTCCTCAGATTAAATAAATAATGGAGAAACAAGTTTTCAAGGGAAGACATGCATGGAGAAAGAAGACAGAGCTACTTCCCTCACCTGAATGGGAAAATAATTTCTGTGCATGCACTGCAGCTGCTAACTAGACATTCCCAAGTAATGAATATGTAACACTGCAACCACTCAAAACAGTTTTCTGATTTTCAGTTAACTGGGCTCAAACCTGGACAAGCAGAATCAACTAATATTACAGGAATTATATACTAGTGTATAGTCCATGGATATCATTCTACTTTCTCACAGAATCACAGAATCGACCTCCAAGATCATCCAGTCCAACCTAGCACCCAGCCCTGTCCAATCAATTAGACCGTGGCACCAAGTGCCCCATCCAGGCTTTGCTTCAACACGTCCAAGGACAGCGTCTCCACCACCTCCCTGGGCAGCCCACTCCAATGCCAATCGCTCTCTCTGCCAACAACTTCCTCCTAACATCCAGCTTATACCTCACCCAGCACAACTTGAGACCGTGTGTCCTTGTTCTATCACCATATGCTTGGACTACCCAAGAATTTTACCTGGTAAGGATGCTGAAATAGTTCTATTCATCTATAGAGCTCTGGACTATAATCAGATGCACTACGATGTCATGACTGTAAAATGAAACACAAATAATTAAATTATGACTCCAAGAGTTTAAGAGAAGGCATTTTCAACACTCTTTGAGGGCTCCTGATGTTTTCAGCGAGTTTACTTTTTAAATGCTTGCTATTATTTTAGCTCAACTCTAATTACAGGAGAAAAATGTCAGGTTGCCACACAAAAACTTACTTTTCACTACAATGACAACATGGGTAATAGAACCTGTTCTTTGCCGCTGCATTTTCTTACAGTCTTGTTTAGCAATCAAAAGGCATCTACTTAAGAATTCAGTTTCTTTCCCCCATTATTACATACCCATAAAAATGGAATTGACAGGATAGCAGTTAAATCATGCACAAGTCAGATCCCAATCCCACATGCTGACTGGATTTCAGAAACCCACAGACCAATTGTTATTTTTTGGGGGAGGGTATTTCATTTTGGCATAGGGAAGAGTTGCAGAGATACAGAAACAGTCACACAGCAGTTTTCCTATCTCCACTGCAACAGCATTAATTAACAGAATCAAGAACATGCACGGTAGGGGTGGCAAGTTCTGTGTCTTTCAACAACTTTAAACTGCATTACCTTTTGATGAGGTTTGACATGCAGAGATTTAAACTTATATGAATATTGATCCGAGTACTCCACTCAATCTAAGTTAACGAGCAAAGAAAACCACTCCTGTAATACTGTCCTAAATCAGGTCATTAAAATGAGAATGGGATTCGGGGACGGTCTAATGAAAATGAAGATGGAACGCCTACCAAGAGCACCATACTAGGCTTCGCTTAATCCAGTTCTTTCACCAGTGTCATGCCTAGCAGCAGAACTTTCCTAAGTTAGGGTCAGTTTCCCAAAAAGCTCCTCAAATTCCTCTTTTCGTATCAATTGTATTTTAATTAGATGTCTCTCTTCAAACAACTTTGCGAACAGCATCGGAAGCTGAATAGAGAAACAGTTTCTGAAACCCTTCTTCGTTTCAGAGCACAGGAAAAGAAATTAACTAAATCAGAGCACTGCCAGCTATTAAGTATAGAACTTCGCATCCCCTAGCATCAGTAACGGAGAATTCACGTGTGAGAGGAGCAAGAACAGAATGAGCGTTTTCAAAATGAGTAAGGAAAGCTCATTTTCAGAGGGAAAAAAAATCCCCTGGGCATAGTTTGGTATTTGTGTCTAGTGCCAGGTAAGTTAACGTAGTGTCCTCCTACTAAGCTAAAAGAGGACCCAGAACAAATTGTCGCAGGAGGGAACAAAACCGGTTGTATGCCATTACAGCTCCTCTCGGCAGACACTTTGGTTCCGGTGGTACCATCTGCTAAATCAGAAACTCCTTCAGACGCCACAGCCCCGCTCATGCTAACGACGCACTGGCTGCGCGGCTACTTGCTCGCTATTTTCGTGTCGCGCCCTAACCGCGGGGCGAGCGCAGCCTCCCGCTTCCCTCTGCAGCCGCGGACCGCGCTCGGACCGTCCGCACCCGCCGGCGGCGAGGGCTGCGTGGCCCCGGGGTCGCCACACGCACCTGAGCAGACGCGCGCTCACCCGCCGCCGACCCGCGCACTGCGGACCCGCCGCGGTCCGAACCCAGCCGGCAGGCCGCGGCTCGCGCCCGAGGCGGCAGAGTCCGCAACCGCAGGGCGAGCCGCTGCCCCAAAACGCCCCGTACGGCGGGGCCGGGCCGCTGGCAACCGAGAAGTTGCGACGGCCCCGGGGACTGGGGGGGAGGCGGCGCAGCGAGGCGGCAGGACGGAAAGGGGCAAGCCGGTCGCCTCCCGCTTTCCGCCCGATGCCATCCCCCGGGGGCTGGAGGAGGTGGAGGGTGGAGGATGCCAAACTCCGATCTTCTGCCCCTCCGCCCGCCCGGCACCACGGAGAGCACCCCGCTCCCGAGAAGAAACTTACTTGCGGCCGGCGGCGGCGGGCGCCGCGGAGCAGCAGCGGCACGCGGCTCCCTCACGCGGCCCCCCGCCGCGCGCCCTCCTTCCCGCTCGGCGAGCGCGGCGCCCGAGCGCAGCCCCGGCGCGGCGGCCGCTGCCGAGCGGCTTCGGACATGCTCAGTGCCCCCCCAGCCGCCGCCGCCGCCGCCGAGCGGAACCTACCACCGGAGGTGGGGGGGAATGGGGAGGGGAGCACGGAGAAATAGGGGGCAGAGCTGGGTGCTACCAAGAGGACGAGCTAAAAATAGGCGCCGCAGAGAAGAGCAGCGAGAGCTTAAAGGGGCAGAGACGGTCTCCTTCTCCGCCGCCCCGGTCTTCTCCGCAGTGTCCGAGGAGAGACAGCGGACCCGGGGAGATGCCCTTGTAGCCCGCGCTCAGGTCCTGCCCGCGCCTCTGCAGCGGGAGCCCCGCGCCAGGCTGGTTTGCGGCTAGTCCCTCCTAAGCGAGCGAGCTGCGCGGTGCGCGGCGCGGCTACAGAAGCGCTCCTGCGAGCGTGTGGTGGGGTGGCGGTCGGGCTCCGTCTGCCCCTCGCCTCAGCGCCAGGCCGGGCTGTTTACCAGAGGGCCGGGCCACCGTGGGGCGCGGCAGCTCCAGCAATCAGATCTACAAAGTGTGGTGGATGACTGCAAGCAGTGTTTCCATGCAGCGTTTCTCGGGAGGCATCGCCATCCGGCTCTGAGGTGCTGGGTTTTGTGACAGAGCGTGGGTCACAAAGCTGACCCACGCTCTGACTCTGCAGTGAAGCCCAGAGCACGCAGTTGAAAACACAGGTTCTGTCCATGCAGAACAGCCTCCTAAAGACGGTATTTATTGGCGGCCAGAGAAATAATATGATCGCGCTCTACTTTCGCAGATGCTGCTGCCTTGCAACCCTGAGAGCTGAGTAGACAACTGCCAGAAATTAAATGCACCCTACCTATTTGTGAATGGGGGTTTCTGGTGTGCTTTTTAAGCCACGCATTCTCTGCCTTCCTAAAAATACCAGTAAGAACAAACATGACAACACCACCCTGGTTTCAGTTTATAAACATACTACAAAGGCTAAAATTATATTACCCTAGCAGGAGGTTTTTTGGTTGTTGGTTTGGTTTTTTTTTTTCTCTGTCTCTGAATTCTGCTTTTACAGAAATAGAAAATAGCTGCTGCACAAAAAAAAATAAGAGCCCTGCATCTTTACAGTGTGAATACTAAATCTCACCCATAAAATGAGTACCAGACATCTGCAGAGTGATCACACACGATAGTATACGCAGTCAAGATTATCACGGTTAAGAAGTTCCGTTTATTCCACTAGACACAAGAAGAGAGCACTGCAATTGTATCTTAATCTGAAGTCTTTAACACTGCCTTCAGTGAAAGCCACTGCAGGAGGGAAAAAAAAGCTCAGTTACATGTGGGGGAGTATAATCAGGAAAGGAAACGTTACTTGCCAGCAATGTCAAATAAAGTGAGAGCAAGGAAGCAATTTCCCTCGTAGAATGGCACACAATGGCACAGATTGTTAGACAAGAGTATGTAGGTGACTCTGCTGCCGTAATTCAAGAAACAAAAGATGATGTCACAAAGACTACAGTATTAAAAAGGGAATGAATCATGTTCATTAATTGTCTCCTCATTCCGTAAGCCCCGAGATACACTATATTCTGTTCTCCAGGTCTAAACAACAGCCTTCGCACTATGTGTTAGAAAAGATTGTGTTGTAACTGTGCAGGATGCACAGGAAAAATGAATGATGTTTTAAAAACATAATTCTTTCCCTTGGATTTTGAGCTGGACAGCTGGGAAAATGGAAAAGGCAGTTTTCTGAGTGCAGCATCTGATTTGGGATAAGGGGAGGCTAATGTGTTTCTGGCTGCATCTGGAGCTCTGCGGGAACAGTAGGCGGCCTCCGGAGAATATCCTAGAAGAGTTTGCACCTTTAACACCATACAGCTCTGGATAAATCAGGCGACCAAAAGACGTCCTGAGTCTCAGGAGAGGAGCACCTGGCCGGGGGCTCTTACTACCTAGAGAGTGCAGAAGACTGTCCACCGTGGAGACAAATGCCTCTGCTAAAATACTGGAAGAAAACGTGTCTTTTTTATTTAAGCCTAAATTATTGTTGTCTTCAGGGGTAGATCTATTATCATTCTCACATCTTTATTTGTCTGTGAAGAATCTCTTCAGAACTTGTCAAATATAGCTGCTTTTACAAAGAGAGATAAGGGTATATATATCTTTCTTCCCCAAGCTGTGCTTTTGTAGATGGCATTACCTTTTCAACATTTTTTGCCTAAGATAACAGGTTTTTTACAGTTCCAGCACTCAAAACACACCAGCATCACCCAGCTGCAGATTACCAAAGGAGACATAGCTGCAGATTACCAAAGGAGACATTAGCAAGTAAGTGGTGGCAGCATCTGCTGTGCCAGTCAGTGAACTATAAATTGTCTAGAGGCAGCCACCCATCTGAAGCTGGGTGCTGTTCCTTTCTCCCTCCAGTTTTGCTCAGCAGAATTATCTGTAGAACTGCATTTTGTTCCTAAGATTTAAACCATGCTATGTCCCTGTCAGATGACAGAAGAGGAACAATTCCTCAGCACACAGAAGATAAATAACACAACCCTTTTCCAATCTCTCTACCTATTACTTGGGAGGGCTCTACTAAAATCTTGCTTTTTCAAATTAATCTCCTGTAATTCCACAATGCTGCTGATGTGAGGCTGTGACATATTGGCAGCTAGTGGCTCTACCTCTGAATTTTCACCCCAGTCCTCAGTTTTCTCCTCTCATTGCTCATTTCACTCTTCTCCCTGAAAACAGAGTTCAGATTCTCTCTTCTCTGCCTCATCTTGTGTAAGTAGAAGCTACATTCCAGCACCATTAATTTTCATCGTCACTGCCCTAGGTAGCTCTGTAGTATAGTCAAGTGAGTACTCTTCCTGTGCTGCTTTTTTGGCTTTTTTGTGTGTGTGTGTTCGTGGGTTGTGAGTTTTTTATTATTGTTTACAGGACAAATGAAATTTTCAAGCAACGTAACTTGAAATTTTTAGTGAAAACATAAGTAAAAGGTAAGGGTTATTTCCAGATAGTTTATGACACTTTAAGTGACCATTTCTTGTACATCCTTTTAAACTAAACAGTCAAAGAAGTGAGTACCAAACCAAGGCTCATGTTCTTAGGTACAGGAAAGTGGGAAGACATACACAGAAGGAATCTAGAATGGAAGATCAAAGAATCTGGAATGGAAGATCTTAGAATCATAGAATCAACCACATTGGAAGAGACCTCCAAGATCATCCATCCCAATCTAGCACCCAGCCCTAGCCAAGCAACTAGACCATGGCACTAAGTGCCCCATACTGTCTTTTCTTGAACACCTCCAGGGGTGGCAACTCCACCACCTCCCTGGGCAGCCCATTCCAATGCCAATCACTCTCTCTGCCAACAACTTCCTCCTGACATCCAGCCTAGACTTCCCTTGGCACAACTTGAGACTGCATCCTCTTATTCTGTTGCTGGTTGTCTGGGAGAAGAGACCAACCCCACCTGGCTACAACCTCATTTCAGGTGGCTGTAGACTGCAGTGAGGTCACCCTTGAGCCTTCTCTTCTGCAGGCTGCACACCCCCAGCTCCCTCAGCCTCTCCTCACAGGGCTGTGTTCCAGGCCCCTCACAAGCTTCATTGCCCTTCTCTGGACACATTCCAGTATGTGCACATCTCTCTTGAATTGAGTGGCCCAGAACTAGACACAGCACTCAAGGTGTGGCCTGACCAGTGCTGCGTACAGGGGCAGAATAACCTCCCTTGTCCTGCTGGCCACACTGTTCCTGATACAGGCCAAGATACCATTGACTCTCTTGGTGATGTTCTTCAGAGTAGCAGAAAAGCTGGAGATCATCATGTGTCCAGCTGTACTCAAGGGAAGGGAAACAGTTTTAGTAGAAGATATTATCCAGCTGACAGTTTTTGGGTCACAAAGTATAAATGGATGACTGGTACTTCTTGGTGCATAATGAGGCAGCCCAATTTTTACTCTACAGTCTTTCAGGGCTCTAAGCAAAAATAACTGTTCCTCCACCCACCCCAGCCCTATGCATACTTCCAACCACAAATGTCATCTCTGTTAGGTAGCTAATGGTACAGTGCTGCATTATTTAATATGTAAAGGTACTGCAGCAGAAAGTCTCTTTACATTGGGTAAACCAAAGTGTTATATTAAAAAAATCCTACTTTCACTATTACTATTTATTAATCTTATCTCCCACAGGGCTTCTGAATACATAGGCATATTGCTAGGGACAAAGACTGGATGAGACAGTGCCATGGTCTAGTTGACTGAACAGGGATGGGTGCTAGGTTGGACTGGATGAGCTTGGAGGTCTCTTCCAACCTGGTTGATTCTATGAATTTAACCATACCCCACAGTCCTTGGTAACTGGTGGTTGCTACTGTTGAGTACCCACTCTGTCTGCACCTGAGAGGTAGAAGAAATGGGCAGTGGACATGAGTAGTTTGAAACCCTTGGATATCGATCTTTTTGAAGTTCACTTTCTGGTATCCTTTCTTCTTCCCTAGCCAAGTCAGACAGTTTTTTTTGCTGCTAACAGGTCAGTCTGTCTGTGACAGACTAAACAGCAGTTACTGCTTCATGAGAGGAAACCAAGGACAAACCACGTATTTTCTGTGAGAGGCGATAGATGGAGCAAAATAGAGAGGGTACATCCTGCCATTGCTACACAGTAAATGCACTGACAGCAATGTGAATGTTCCTCTTGCATTCTCTCTTTTAAACTGTTTTTCTGTGTGAGAAAATTAAACTACTTAAAACCTGGAACACAGCCCTGTGAGGAGGCTAGGGGAGCTCGGGTTGTTTAGCCTGGCAAAGAGGAGGCTCAGGGGAGAACCTCATTGCTGTCTACAACTACCTGAAAGAAGGTTGTAGCCAGGTGGGGGTTGGCCTCTTCAGCAACAGAACAAGGACTGTTCAGCAACAGTCTCAAGTTGTGGCAGGGGAGGTCTAGGCTGGATGTTAGGAGGAAATTCATGGCAGAGAGAGTGATTTCACAGTCTCACAGTATCACCAAGGTTGGAAGAGACCTCACAGATCATCAAGTCCAAGCCGTTACCACAGAGCTCAAGGCTAGACCATGGCACCAAGTGCCACGTCCAATCCTGCCTTGAACAGCTCCAGGGACGGCGACTCCACCACCTCCCTGGGCAGCCCATTCCAGTGTCCAATGACTCTCTCAGTGAAGAACTTTCTCCTCACCTCAAGCCTAAATTTCCCCTGGTGCAGCTTGAGGCTGTGTCCTCTTGTTCTGGTGCTGGCTGCCTGAGAGAAGAGAGCAACCTCCTCCTGGCTACAACCACCCCTCAGGTAGTTGTAGACAGCAATAAGGTCACCCCTGAGCCTCCTCTTCTCCAGGCTAAACAATCCCAGCTCCCTCAGCCTCTCCTCATAGGGCTTGTACTCGAGGCCTCTCACCAGCCTCATTGCCCTTCTCTGGACACATTCAAGCATCTTAGTGTCCTTATTAAATTGAGGGGCCATTGGAATGGGCTGCCCAGGGAGGTGGTGGAATTGCCGTCCATGGAGGTGTTGAATCAAAGCCTGGATGAGGCACTTAGTGCCATGGTCTGGTTGATTGGACAGGGCTGGGTGCTAGGTTGGGCTGGATGATCTTGGAGGTCTCTTCCAACTTGGTTGATTCTATGATTCTATGAAAATATACCTGAATTTCAAACAATGAGCTTGACATTAGTTCCTTATGAATATGAAAGGAAAATAACTTCGTGTGCTAACCTAGGAAGGATACAATATATGTTTTTACCCAGAGTGAAGTCATCATTTCAGATTTTTTGACCATATATATTCCCCTCAGAGATTTTCTTCACCATAATCAATGATGGTTATTTTTTTACAGTCTGCCTTAATCTACTTCTTACTGCCCTCTGTGGGCTTTGAAGTTGTTTTTTTTTCCTTTATGCACTCAGATTTAAATCTCCATCCCAGACTTCTTTTAGCTGAGAGTTCTGCCAGGCATTTGAGAGCTTGGAAGTGATTGTTTAAGATTGTGCATGTGCTGTTCAAAATAGCGTGCAGGAAACTTACTCATCCCATGCTTTTGTTTCACACATTATGCAGATTTGTATGTGTGAGATTAATTTGCTTTGTTTTCAGAGACACCAACGATTGAGCAAGGTGTTATGAACACAATCACAGGCTTATATTACCATGTAAATGTATTAAATGCTTCAGAAAGATTTTCTTAGCACCACTCAGTAATAAATAAATCATAGACCAGTTCTAGCCTTCTTTCAGCATTACTGAGGGTGTGCCCCTGGGAAAGAGAAATTCATAACTTTTCTATTCCAGAATTACTGTGGGTCATGCAAGTTGCAGTAGACATTATAACCCTCAAAATAAACAGAGAGTGTGGTCTCTTTAATGTGGGAAGGAGTGAGTGCATGGAGCACTGTGCACCAGGAAGCTGCCAGGAGCATCTGTCTCTCGGAGAGCGGCAGTAAACGCAGAGTGCTATTAGTGCTGCTATTAAAAACCAAAGACAGGAGTGCAGCGTTCTACTTTGAGATCAATATTTAATCTAATATGGCTATTTGATTTCCTTCAGTAATCCCAAACAAGTCATAGGGTTGTTTACAAAGGGAGATTAGGCAAAGTCTGTCGCAGGCAGCAGAGCCAGGCCAGGGGTATTGCAGCGCTGTGAGTGAGCCATTGCCAGGGGCATTGCAGTGCTGTGACTGAGCCATTGGCAGCCAGGAGTAAAGGGACCTGGGGGTACTGGTAGAGAGTAGCTGAAGATGAGCCAGCAGTGTGCCCAGGTGGGCAAGAGAGCCAATGGCATCCTGGCCTGGCTCAGGAGCAGTGTGGCCAGCAGGACGAGGGAGGTTCTTCTGCCCCTGTGCTCAGCACTGCTCAGGCCACACCTTGAGTGCTGTGTCCAGTTCTGGGCTCCTCAATTCAAGAGAGATGTTGAGGTGCTGGAAGGTGTCCAGAGAAGGGCAACGAAGCTGGTGAGGGGCCTGGAACACAAACCCTATGAGGAGAGGCTGAGGGAGCTGGGGGTGTGCAGCCTGCAGAAGAGGAGGCTCAGGNGATGATCTTGGAGATCTCTTGGTTGATTCTATGATTCTATGATTCTCTAAATCAGTATTGCTGTGGTAGGCCTGATAGGCCAACAATGGCCTTATCCATGGCCTGGCTTGCACACTGCTCGGGTCTGCCTCTAGCAGTTTTGTTTGCTGTGCACCCAGCGCTGTTTGCCTTTATTTTGTAATAAACCTGTTGTACTTAAAATTTACAGGCTCACAGGATGTCAGGGGTTGGAAGGGAACCAAGGAGAGCATCGAGTCCAACTCCCCTGCCAGAGCAGGACCAAACAATCTAACAGAGATCACAGAGGAACACATCCAGACAGGCCTTGAAAGTCTCCAGAGAAGGAGACTCCACAACCTCTCTGGGCAGCCTGTTCCAGTGCTCTGGGACCCTTACAGTAAAGAAGTTCCCCCTTGTGTTGAGGCTGAACCTCTTGCTGCAACTTACACCCATTGCTCCTTGTCCTTATTTAGAGTGGGTTCATTTCTCACAATCTTTTGTTTGTTTGTTTGTTTGATCTCCATTCAAAACAAAACTTTAAAAAAATGACTCAAAACTGACACACAAGTGAATTATTTCAGATGTTTTTTCAATCTTATCTTGGAAAGAAAGGTGAAATTTTTGGAAGCTTTTTATCCTGTGCCTCCTCATGATGAATTTTCCAACTCTATACTTTTACCTGAATGTCTGTACCACTTATTTTTTATTTTTATTTGGCTGTGAATTCTTAGTTTCCATCATATTTTCTTTGCTGAATGATGGCAGAGGTAAATGATTGCCACTAGTAAGGCAGTGAACAGCCCACAGTATACTTTGGGGCAATATTTAAGCCAATATGTGCTAGTTTGAGCCTAGCTAGAATATTTTGGTGAGAAGAATTATAGGCTGTGAAAAGAAAACAATAGTGATGGCTACTGCACTCATAGGCTTGATGTCTACTGCACTCATAGGCTTGCTGAGATGGATAAAAACAAGAAGATAAACATAGATAAAGGAGTTGCTCTTGGGCTCTAGGGCTGCGTGCACTTCTCTCCCTAACTTGCTAACTAATCTATCTGCTTCCCAACTGCCCTGGCCAACACTCCAAACTCACCTTGAACATAAGGCAAAGTCTGGGGTAAGGTAGAGGGGTGGGAAGGAGGTGGAAGGGTGGTTGGGTGCCCCTTCTGGGGTCTCTGGTTTCTGAGAGGGCTGTTGTGTTTCTGTATTACTTTTAAACTTGTCTATTTCTGTCTATAGCTGTAGAGATTGTAAATACCTGCTTGCATCTTGTGCTAAGCTGTAAATATAAAGCTTCATTCTGAATTTCCAGATGGGCTGAGCCTAGTCCAGGTGATTTTCTTGAGTGTGGGGGGGTGGGGAACACCCAAACCATCACACAATACAAACATGATCTCTGTTTGGTTTTGTGTTTGCTTCTTTGCTGCAGCAGAAAGGTGATGTTTCTCAGCAGGCTAGAAATTTCTGGTGTCTTCTGCTTTCAGGTCCTGCATTGCAGATCGTTTCTCTTGAAAAATGAAGATGAAGCATTTACACAAAACAAGTTAAAAGGGTCACAGGTGCACATTACTGCCTGTTTTTATCATGGATATTCAAAGGTTCTGAGTCACAGGAGTTATTTTTAGCTGTGCTTTAAAACACTTTTTCTGCTACGTTGCCTAGATGGAAATTATTTTAATAATGGTTTGAGCTTGGTGCACTTTGGAATTTATTTCCTTTGTCAAGTAAGATAATCTCTCGAAATTTCTTTTGATACAGAGAGTACAGGTTGGGAGGGGATCTGCTAGAGAGCAGCCCCATGGAGAAGGACCTGGGAGTCCTGATGGACAGCAAATCATCCATGGGACAGCAATGTGCTCTTGTGGCCAAGAGGGCCAATGGCATCCTGGGGTGCATTAAGAATAGTGTGCCCAGCAGATCGAGGGAGATTCTCCTGCCCATTTACTCTGTCCTAGTGAGGCCCCACCTGGAATATTGCATCCAGTTCTGGGCTTCCCAGTTCAAGAGTCCAATGGAGGGCTACAAGGATGATGAAGGGACTGGAGCACTGCCTGATGAGGAAATGCTGAGAGCCCTGGGGCTGGTTAGTCTGGAGAGGAGAAGACTGAGAGGGGATCCAATCAGTGTCTGTAAATATCTGAGGGCTTCTTAATTATAACAAAACTGAAATGGAAATTACTACTTTTGCCATTCTATGTGTCATCCACCAACTTCTATAAGTATCTGCAAGTTTGCAGATGACACTAAGCTGGGGGCTGATGTGGCTGGGTTGGAGGGCAGAAGGGCTCTGCAGCGGGACCTTGACCACCTGGACAGATGGGCAGAGTCCAAGGGGATGGCATTCAATAGCTCCAAGTGCCAGTGCTGCACTTTGGCCCCAACAACCCCATGCAGAGCTACAGGCTGGGGTCGGAGTGGCTGAGAGCAGCCAGACAGAGAGGGATCTGGGGGTGCTGATTGATACCCACCTGAACATGAGCCAGCAGTGTGCCCAGGTGGCCAAGAGAGCCAATGGCATCCTGGCCTGCATCAGGAATGGTGTGGCCAGCAGGAGCAGGGAGGTCATTCTGCCCCTGTACTCTGCACTGGTTAGACCACACCTTGAGTACTGTGTCCAGTTCTGGGCCCCCCAGTTTAAGAGGGACATTGAGATGCTTGAACGTGTCCAGAGAAGGGCAACGAGGCTGGGGAGAGGCCTCGAGCACAGCCCTACGAGGAGAGGCTGAGGGAGCTGGGATTGTTTAGCCTGGAGAAGAGGAGGCTCAGGGCAGACCTTATTGCTGTCTACAACTACCTGAGGGGTGGTTGTAGCCAGGAGGAGGTTGCTCTCTTCTCTCAGGCAGCCAGCACCAGAACAAGAGGACACAGCCTCAAGCTGCGCCAGGGGAAGTTTAGGCTTGAGGTGAGGAGAAAGTTCTTCCCTGAGAGAGTCATTGGCTACTGGAATGGGCTGCCCAGGGAGGTGGTGGAGTCGCCGTCCCTGGAGCTGTTCAAGGCAAGGTTGGAGGTGGCACTTGGTGCCATGGTCTAGCCTTGAGCTCTGTGGTGAAGGGTTGGACTTGATGATCTGTGAGGTCTCTTCCAACCTTAGTGATACTGTGAGACTGTGAAGTTTTGGGGCTTTTTATCATCTGTTTCCTTAAAATTCCAAAGTATTCTAAGCAACAAGAGAATACACAGCCTGATTTCCTATGGATTTCTGTCTACTGTGAACTAAAGAATGAGTTTCCAAATGAAACATTTGCTGGCATATGCCAGTTTTATAGCTGTGCTCTCCTTTCTGGATTCTCTGACATTTAATAAACCATGGAATGACACTGCAGCCATTTCCCCCCCCCCCCCCCCCCCCCAAGTCATTCTGCTTGGTTATGTCATAAACCTCACCTGTATTAAAGCAGTGCCATCTGTCTGCCTTGAAACTTAGCAGAAAGCACGGATAGAGAGCAATGGAAAAGCAAGCCTGCAGCTGCAAAAGTTTCACTTACCAAACAAACTGGTAGGAAACACACAAGGGTACCTGAACATTTGCCTCTGCCATTGAATAGAATCAACCAGGTTGGAAGAGACCTCCAAGATCATCTAGTCCAACCTAGCACCCAGCCCTATCCAGTCAACCAGACCATGGCACTAAGTGCCTCATCCAGGCTTTTCTTGAACACCTCCAGGGATGGTGACTCCACCACCTCCCTGGGCAATACAAAGGTAAGACCTCTGTGCATAATACTGAATTGCAATGACAATGTAAATGTCTGGCTCATGGAGAACTAGCGCAGCAGAGAGTGCATGTGAAGGTAATCCATAACTCTATCACTTACCTGAAGATAACCTCCCCCCCCCAGATGATTTTCAGGGAAGCAGCAGATCCAAGAGTCCTTCTTCATTTCCACACCACACTTTTCACCGCTTCTGGAGAGAAAAATGATGGCTTTCAAAGGGGCTGAGACATCGCATTGTATACATAACATATTCCACTGAATATAATCCATCAGATTACTGAGGAAAGCCCAAGGTCTTTTTAAAAGGCATATACTTCAAGTTGTTTCCCAGTGAGTCAAGAGTAAGCCTGTCCACTGAGCTAGGTTGAGTGCAGTGCAGCTAGCAAATGCATTCTGGTATAGGAATATGACTCAGACATATATTGGCGATACTTGATGGAGCGAAGGTGAAAGCTATGTAAGAAGATAGTCATAGAAAGGATAAGGTCACCTTACTTTTACTTTACGTTTACTTTGACAACTACTTTTGATGTATGTCTGCACTTACCTGGCTGGAAATCTTTTTAAAAAGCTTCCTTTTAAGGAAACTTAATTGGAACTAGGTCAGGCTGAGTTACTTTCTGCAGTTAAGCTGACAAAACATTTTAGAAGGGTGAGCTGCAGCACACCCTCAGTGGTGTGAAACAAGAATATGGCCTTATAAATTCATCTCACTCTTGCTGTGCTGCACCTGGGCCTGTAGCACCTCCGCAGCACAGAAGCAGAATGACTGCTGCTTGGCAGCAGAGACTGGGAAAGTACTCTAGTAGCTGAAGCACAAAGCATTCATAGTCCATTAGCTGCTTCCCTCACTCACCAACTGCATCCAGTTCTGGAGCCCCTATGACAAGAGATATGAACGTGCTGGAGTGTGTCCAGAGAAGGGCCATGAGGATGCTCAGAGGGCTGCAGCAGCTCTGCTATGAGGACAGACTGAAAGAGTTGGGGCTGTTCAGTCTAGAGTAGAGGAGGCTCCAAGGTGACCTTCTTGTGGCCTTCCAGGATCTGAAGGGGACCTACAAAAAGCTGGGGAGGGACTTTTTAGGCTCTCAGGGAGTGCCAGGATGGGGGGGAATGGAGCAAAGCTGGAAGTGGGGAGATTCAGCCTGGAGGTGAGGAGAAAGTTGTTGAGCATGAGAGTAGTGAGAGGCTGGAATGGGTTGCCCAGGGAGGTGGTTGAGGCCCCATGGCTGGAGGTGTTTAAGGCCAGGCTGGATGAGGCTGTGGGCAGCCTGCTCTAGGGTAGGGTGTCCCTGGGCATGGCAGAGGGGTTGGAACTGGCTGATTCTTGTGGTCCCTTCCAACCCTGACTGATTCTATGATTTACTTGTCTTAACCTGTAAATAATATGCTAGCACAATCTATCATTTTGTCAACCTCTGAAAATATTGCTAACAGAGATTTTTGTTGTTGTTACTATTCCTGATAGTCAGAAACCTGTGGAATTGTGTCAGATGTTTAGTAACATGCAGGGTTGAACTTTATTGGCAACAGCCCTTCATGCCATGGTCTGGTTGATTGGCTAGGGCTGGGTGCTAGGTTGGACTGGATGAGCTTGGGGGTCTCTTCCAACCTGGTTGATTGTATGATTCTGTGATTTGCAGGTGTAATGCATTCTGCAGCACTCAAAACTACCTCAGCATTGAAAAATGAAGGCAGAGATTTAGGAGGTGTCAGTACAGATTCCTTGAGAAAATAAAATCAAACAAATCTAACGAAGCTCAGGAGTGATTCTGAACTATCATAAATGAAACAATCATCACAGCACTTACTGCACTTGAATAAGGCTTGCTATATCCAGGAGGCTCCTTGAGGAATTTGCATTTATGGTGTGCATTAGGGACTTTCATTAGTGTGAAGTATTTCAGTACCTCACAATAACACTGGAGGAGCAAACAGCATTGCCTTACTTTATTCCTAAGTTTAGAGTTTTAGAGTGCAGCAAAATGGAGGAAAGCATCTGCAGTTCTGGAGCCCCTATTCCAAGAAGGCTGTGGATGTGTTGGATGGTGTCCAGAGAAGGGCCATGAGGATGATCAGAGGGCTGGAGCTGCTGTGCTGTGAGGACAGACTGAGGGAGTTGATGCTGTCCAGTCCGGAGAGGAGAAGGCTCCCAGGTGACCTTCTTGTGGCGTTTCAGTATCTTAAGAGGGCTACAAGAGGGCTGGGGAGGGACTTTTTAGGTTGTCAGGTAGTGATAGGATGGGGTGGAACAAAGCTAGAAATTGGGAGATTCAGACTGGATGTTAGCAAGAAGTTCTTCAGCATAAGGGGGGTGAGAGGCTGGAATGGGTTGCCCAGGGAGGTGGTTGAGGCCCCATCCCTGGAGGTGTTTAAGGCCAGGATGGCTGAGGCTGTGGCCAGCCTGCTCTAGGGTAGGGTGTCCCTGGCCATGGCAGGGGAGTTGGAACTGGCTGATCCTTGTGGACCCTTCCAACCCTGACTGATTCTATGATGCTATGACTGGATTGCAGGACTGACATGGCTGCTGTCAAACGATATAAACTTGTCTCAACTTCTGAAAACTTCATGTTCAGCTCCAGATTCATGTGAAGCCAGAGTGAAAAAAAATGCCTACATTGACAAGCAACTCCTCTGGTTACCATAACAATGCTAAACTGGCTTAAATAAATAGTAAAAGCTTTGATATTTTGATAGAAGAATATGTAACAAACCATTAAGTTAAAAATACTGGAGGTGTCCCTGCCCGTGGCACGGGGGCTAGAACTGGATGATCCTTGTGGTCCCTTCCAACCCTGACTGATTCTGTGATTCTATAAAGTGATTCACTAAGTAGAAAATGAAGTTCTTAATATCTCTCATTGTGTTACTGCCACATCCTGGTGATATCCAAGCTCCCTAACTACCTAAAATTTTGATAGTAGAGTTCCTTATGCCGACAGATGTGTTCTGGCAATGACTAAAAGCATTTTTCCAGCCTCGGCAATGCTGAGCTTATCTTAACACAGCTCCTGCCTGGATTCAGGGATGCAGCAGGTTTCTTTGGTTGGGGTGAAGGGACAATGTCAAAGCTGACCAGACTGACCTTACACAAGAACACAGCTAGAAGAGAAGCTGCTCCTCACAAGACTGTTTCTCCGGACCCTACACCATCTTCATTGCTCTTCTCTGAACGTGCTCCAGAACCTCAATGTCCTTCTTGTAGTGAGACAGCATCACCCCAGAATAGTGCAGGAGTGACAGCTGTCTGTCCCTGGGGCTGACAACTCCTTGAGCAGCCTGTGCTGGAGGTAATCCCCCATTTTCAGAGAGGCTTCCTGTGTTTATTCACAGCTCTGATAATTTCTCCCAATTTTTGGCCTCTCCACAGACAAAAGCTGTCCCCTGCCCAGCGTGGTGGTGCAGAAGGATTAACCCCTGTCAGCCCCCTTCCTCCTCTGCCTGCTGAAGTGTCTTGTTTGCAAAGCATTGCTGGAGTACCTTGAGAGAAAGATTTGCATTTTCACTGTGCCTCATCAGGGAATGAGGCTGTGTGATATTCTGTGTCGTTTTGCACCACCATATTTCTTCCATTAGGACTTCTGATATTTCACAACTTCTGTCAAGGAAACTGCTGCTCCTGATGCATACAGCAAAAGCATCCCAGATGGCCTGGTAATCCAGTTCAGCTTTTTCACATGTATTATTTCAGTCCCACCACGGGTCCCTGCTCAGGTTTGCCAAAGCTGCTTTCATGATTCATTTGCAACTGCAACAAGTTAATCCCAGAGTGAATAGCTCTGTCCACTTCAGGTGAATTCTTCTTGCATGCTGGCTCCAAACATGGACTGGTAAGAGATGCTTCCAAAATAGAATAGAGTAGACTAGAGTGGAATAGAGTAGAATATAATACAATACAATCATAGAATCAACCAGATTGGAGTAGACCTCCAAGCTCTTCCAGCCCAATCTATCACCCAGCCCTGTCCAGTCAACTAGACCCCACTAAGTGCCTCATCCAGGCTTTGCTTCAACACCTCCAGGGATGGGGACTCCACCACCTCCCTGGGCAGCCCATTCCAATGTCAATCACTCTCTCTGCCAACAACTTCCTCCTAACATCCAGCCTAGACCTCCCCTGGCACAACTTGAGACTGTGTCCCCTTGTTCTGTTGCTGCTGGCCTGGCAGAAGAGACCAACCTCACCTGGCTACAACCTCCCTTCAGGTAGTTGTAGACAGCAATGAGCTCTGCCCTGAGCCTCCTCTTCTCCCTGCTGAACAACCCCAGCTCCCTCAGCTTCTTCTCACAGGGCTGTGCTCCAGGCCCCTTACCAGCTGCATCACCCTTCTCTGGACACCTTCCAGTATGTGAACATCTCTCTTGAATTGAGGAGTCCAGAACTGGACACAGTAAAGTGAGTGCAGTCACACAGAGATCTTCCTATCAAGCTTTAATTAGTGGTGCAATGTTGTGCTCTGGGAGTTCAAACATCCCCAGCCTTTCCTTCACACTCATGGATTCCTGTGGCAAGAAGGTCCCACTGCATTTTCAACATATGAAGAAGCCGCAGAGGAGGTGTCACAGGCACTAGATCTGTGTGCCCAAGTGTACCAAAGTGTCCTGGCGATAGCTGTTGTGAAAGGAAGGAAGACCGAGAAGGAGGCATTTGCCGGGGGTGATTATGCAACCGCTGCAGAGGCATCTATATCTGCCAGTGGAAGAGCTATCCAGGGAGCAACATCACAGCAGCTAGGGCAGAATTTCTCAAAGATGTTCGTTTGATCTTGGAAGTCTTTTCCAACTCAAATGATTCTATGATTCTGTGACATATGGTCATCTCTCCTGCCTTCAGCTTGAGCACTCACCCACAAATCTACAGTCTAATTGCCTCCTCTGCTTGGCAGTCCTTGAGTCCCTGTCTCCCACTTTCCTGCAGTATACTCAGCAAATACCCTCCTGGGTAGTCTGAGGTGAAGTGCTGCTGCTTGTCTCTTGCAGAAGCTGTTTGGTTTTGCATGAAATAATCAACAGCTCAATGGGCTATTCAGTGAAGACCTGGATGCCACTCACTGCTTTAATGATGGCATTCATCTGGGAAGGGGATACTCACAGCTAATGAATCCATGAGATATTTCAGATTGAAGAAGCATTGGAGCATATCAGCAACACAAGTTTCTCTTGGTTCTGCACAATTTTCCTTACCAAGAGGCTTTTATGCATTCTTATGAAAAGATCTACAAATTTTTTTTGCCCCATGGCTTGGTTTTTTTGGTCATTTTTCCTCTTTCCTTTGCCATATTTGTTTTGTTTTCCTTTGTTTTCACCCAGAGGCTTAATCTACAGGCATTTAGAAGTACCCCAAGGATCAGTGCTGGGCCCAGTCTTTATTGATGATCTGGACCAGGGGATTGTGTCCAGCATCAGTAAGTTTGAGATGACACCAAGCTAGGAGCAGCTGTGGATCTGTTGGAGTCTAGGAGAGTCCTGCAGAGGGACCTGGCCAGGCTGGATGGGTGGGCAGAGGCCAATGGGGTGAGATTGAACAAGGCCAAGTGCAGGCCACTTTGGCCACAACAACCTCAAGCAGTGCTACAGGCTGGGAACAGAGTGGCTGGAGAGCAGCCAGGCAGAAAGGGACCTGGGGGTGCTGGTGGATAGCAGGCTGAAGATGAGGCAGCAGAGTGCCCAGGTGGGCAAGAGAGCCAATGGCATCCTGGCCTGGATCAGGA